>MU704317.1:70211-90352 GCA_026770625.1 Nicotiana glauca
CTTTGAAGTCTCCATGAATCATCAATAAAATGAGCTGTAATAGCCATGAACCCTTTTTTGGTGTTGTCCGAAGTCCACATATCAGTTGTTATTGCAATTTTACTTGTAAGTTTTTCAATAACATAGAAGTTTTTGATTTCAAATTGTCGAAAATTTTCAGTATATCATTCTTGATTGTGTTCCTAGACACCATTTTGAACAACGGTTGGAGACTAGCAACAAACTTCCTAAATCCTACATGATCAACAATGGACAATGGATACTCGTGCAAAATGATAGCATGAGCAAGTTCTCTACGCGAAACATCTTGATCAAAATAGTGTTGTTGACTACCATCACCCCCCGAACTACCCTCATTGTCTAAGTTACTTGGATTTTTGCGACATCGATTACGGATATGATCTAACATGGACGATGTCCCACAATTTCTTGTTGATTTGATATGAGTATTACAATACTTACAAACACCATAACGAACACGATTAATCATCACCGGTGTAAAATAATTCCATGCGTCAGAAATAAGTTTTCTTTTTCCAGTTTCATCAACAACTTCATCGACTTGCATAGGCAATTGACTGTCACTCTCTATAGGAAAAGTACTAGAAGATGAACCAACCAGATTCTCTTCATTTTAAGACTCCATACTTTTCTACAAAAAATAAGTTAAATTAATATTATGAGACATTTCTAAGTGCACATGAAAAATGACAAAAGAGTCAATTAATTAGTAAATCCAAAAGCGATATAAGGAACTGACAACATAATACCAAATCCAACTCTTTTAAGAGCTGATCAATACTAAATTACAGAAAATTCCTAAAATGTTACATTTTCCATTTTCTTGTCATTCCATTAATAAATTAAAAGATTGTATGACCACAACCAACCCAAATGCACAAAATCTCTGAGCATTTAGCTTGCTAAAAATGAGAACCAAATGTAGAATTTTACACTTTTTCTGGAGAAATTCTGCATCCACAATTAATAGAAGTCAACAAATGACTAGAATTTACCTCCTAAAAGAAGGGTTTACATCTAGTCTACTCTTTACAGATCCTTGTTAAAATAAAAGGATGAAATGAAGGACATTAAAAGCTGATTCAAGAACAAACAGAAATTCAAGACAAAATAAAAAGGCAGAGAAAAAATCCACTGGAGAATCAAATATTGTGTTAAGGCTGAAAAATAAGAGTTTGAGAGAGAAATTGAGACAAGAGTTTGAGAGTGGAGGACCACTACCTATTCACGAGGACAAAGGACCGTCTCTGGCTCTCTGCGTCTGTCGTCTGAGAGTCTCTCAGTGAGAGAGAATGAGAGATGAGCCGTTTAAGTGTGAGTGAAATTAGGAGTATTTGGGACTAAGGTTTTAATTATTATTCAGCCTTTTAAAATTAAATCTCAACCCGCGAACCCGCCCCGCCCCGCATATTTTTTTAAATTTAAAAATTGAACCCGCCCCGCCCCGCCCCGCAATCGCAAAATCTCAAACCCGCACCACCTCACTAACGTTCAAATCCACCCCGCACCGCACCTGCACAGCCCCATTGCCATCCCTAAGGTGAAACTTGCAATCTCCTAAAACTTAGACACCTGCATTAGTTGAACTATTTTTCTTTTTTAACTTACTGAGCAGATCACCAATCAATATTGTGACGACCCGACCCGTCGTCTCAGGTATTACCTCCCCGTTTCCCCATTTTTTAGCTTCTTTATGCTTCATTTTCCGTATCTTGTTTAATCAGGTTGATTTGCAATGGTTTTGATAAGAAATGAGATACTTAGTCTCTTTTAAGAAAGCTTAAGTTAGAAAAATCAACCGGATGTTGACTTATGAGTTAGAGGGCTCGGATGTGAATTCCGATAGTTTGGTTAGCTCCAGGAGGTGAATTGTGACTTGGGAGTGCTATCGAAATTGAATTTGGAGGTCCGAAGTAGAATTAGGCTTGTATTGGCGAAGTTAGTATTTTGGCGAATTCCGGTTGATGGGTGATAATTTGATCCAAGGGTCGTAATGGAATTCCAAGAGTTGCTATAGTTTCGTTAGGTGATTTTGGATATGTGTGTAAATTTTCAAGTCATTCGGACATCGTTAGGTCGGGTTTTTGATCGAATGTGCAATTCGGAAGTTTTTAAGAAAACTTAGGCTTTGATTTGATGAAAATTGAGGATTTTGATGTTAACAATAGTGCTTTGATGATTCGAGCAAGTTTGGATAGGGTATTAGATCATGTCTGTGCTTTTGGTTGAGGTCTCGGGGGCCTCGGGGTAAGATCGAGTGTTAAAAACGAGAGTTTTTGAAGTTGCTTCAGGTCTGTGATTTCTGTCATCTGGTATTTCCGCTTCTGCGAAAATGGACCGCAGAAGCGAGTAAGGGAGCGATGTTGGTATGGGTTGTGAAGTTCCGCCGCATTAGCGGGTCCGCAGCAGCGAACTTTTGGCTGCAGAAGTGGACTTAGGGATCCGCAGAAGCGAGTTTCTTGTCGCATAAGTGGTCGTGGGGAAATTAAGTGAAAACCGCAGAAGCGGATATTTGGACGCGGAAGCGATACCGCAGAAGCGGAAACTGGGCAGGTCATAAAGGATTTTATTGAAACATTTCATCCGCGAGGGTTATGTATTCTCCTACATTTTTAAGCGAGCTTTGAGAGCTTTGAGGCGATTTTGAAGAGGGATTCAAGGAGGGATGATTGGAGGTAAGATTCTTGAACCTAAAACTCGTTTTATTGAGAAATCTACCTAGAAATTCATGGAGTTAAGCCTAAAATGGATGAATTAGGCCTTGGGATTTTGAGAATTTAAATTGGGATTTGATGGGTCATTTGAGCTCGGATTTGGGAGTTCTTGGTATGTATGGACTCGTGGCGAGACCAGGAATCCGGTGATGTAAATTTTGTAATTTTTCGAGAAGTGGGCCCAGGGCACGAGTTTTGCCAACTTCGTGATTTTTGGTATTTTTCGAGTCTTTTCGATTGGGTTATGTTACTTTAGCCTATTATAATGTATTCACTGTGGTTTTGACCATATTCGATGCGTGAGGAGGTGGATTCGACAGGAAAAGGCATAGCGGACTAATCTTGTGGCCGGTTTGAGGTGAGTAATAGATGTAGATGATGACCTGAGGGTTTGAAACCCCGGTATATCACACTGTGACGCTATATTGAGGCGAGACACGTACTCTACGGTGAGTGCGGGGTCGNTATAATTCCTAATAATTGGAGTTGAAATTGATAAACTTGACTGTGCCTGTGTGGCTTACATGCATATATCTGGACTGAGTGTGGATCAGGCTGTACGCCACAGCGAATGCTACGATGATATAGCGATTGGGCTGTAGGAGCCCCTCCGGAGTCTGAACCCCCACAGTGAGCGCGGGTACCCAAATGGATCGGGTTGTACGCCGCAGCGGTCATGTGCATTGCATTGCATTCATGCATCAACATCTATCTGCTTTACCTGTCATTGCCTGATGTTGTTCCACCGTTAAATGTGTAGAATTATTAGTTATAGCTTTGCATTATTATATTCTTACTGTCAGCCATTGTATATGTCTATTACCACTGAGTTGGAAGTACTCACTTTACTCCCTGCACCATGTGTGCAGATTCAGGTGCCCCGAGAGCATAGTCGAGCTATTTGTTGTTTTCAGAGTTTTTCAGGAGTTGTCGAGGTAGCTGCCTGATGTCCGCAGGACCCGACTCCTCCCCTAACTTTTTTTTCTTTCCGCATTTTAGAACATCATTATTACTGAGGATTTATTACTCTGTGTTATTAGAGGCTCTAGACTCATGACCCCAGATCTTTGGGAGATGTTGGCTATGTCAGTGATTCATACTGTCTCTATCTAAATTAATGGTTAATAGACTTGTTAAACTGTTAATTTAATGCTATAAATTGGAAATGGGATGTGTGATTGGGTTGTGAGTGTTAATTGGTCGGGCTTGCCTAGCAATGGTGTTGGGCGCCATCACGACCGGGATTGGGGTCGTGACAAGTTGATATCAGAGCCTAGGTTACCAGGCCTCATGATCATGAGCCGGTTAGTAGAGTCTCGCGGATCAGTACAGAGACGTCTGTATTTATCCTCGAGAGGCTGCAGAACCTTTAGGAAAACTTCACTTTCTTGGAATTCTCATCGTGCGTACTTAATTCAGCTTGAGATATAACTCTTGAAATTCCTTCCACACGTCTATATGCGCACGTAAACGCTCAGTAGTATATGTGCCTTGATGGCTTGTGATTCCCCGATCAAGGGGTGATATGTGATCCCGTTAGTTTGATGTTGGGCCAATCTGGAGGACTTGAGGCCGGATCTTGCCTATGGCTTGAGAACTGAGGTGCTGATCGTGTGAGCAAGTGTTTTGAACTTATATGTTCGGTGTTGTCCTTATTAGCCAGAATGGCGGTTGAATATCCATGTGATGAGTATGTTAGTGCTGCGAGATGTATCTATGTGACTCGGTAGTGATGAAGAAGTCTGTTGGATAGTAGGTGAAGTGTTAAGTATTCGATTCCTATAGTGATTCGATGTGTGGCCCGAGTTATGGGCGCGTGAAGAATATTTTTGTATCTCTTAGTTGGGAAGTAAAGTACATTATGTGTGGCGGTATGAGTTCAGACTCAGGAAGACTAAATGGCTGTGTTATATGTATGACGGTGGAAGGTGTACTGAAATACTAAATTGAGGCAAAGCAGGTGGGTTATCTTCTGCGGAGTGTTCTTAAGGGGTACGATTCTTATGTATATTGTTAGAAGATCTCATGTGTAATTGAAAGGTACGTGTTGTAATTCGAAAATTTGGGTCGCTTCAGAGAGTGGACTCCGCTGATGTGGGGATGAATGCGAGGTTTGTAGAGGATTTCAGTATCCGAGGATCTGTGTTTTCATAAACTAGTAGATGATTTGAGTTTAATCTCACTATAATATTGTGGCATCATTAGAGTAAAAGTATTATGGGTTATTAAATGTGTCCTGATAGATGGCTTCGAGCCAAGTTGGGGAGGTTGCTGTTGATTAGCTGATTGCACGGTTATGTGCTATGTTGGTTCCTTTTCGAGGTATGCTGGCGGATCAGTTCGGGTTGCAGAAATTGAGCCGAGGATGGCACGAGTAAAGCAAAATTTTGACAAAGGTTACATGGTGCTTCGTAGGTGTGAGAAAATACTATGATGTCTTGAGTTGTTGTTGATAAAGGATGCTCAGTGTATAGGGAAGAAAGATTGTTGTTTGTATTGGTATGAGATCATGTTCTGCGGTGTCAGAGTGCTAATAAGGCACGAGTAGTTCTGTTCGTTAAGTCAGATAATTTACAGTTGTGTAAGAGTGAATGACTCTCGAGAATGGTTTTATTGTGTCCAAGATTTGGCATGTAATAATCAGGTGTCTTAAGGTTGTGTATGTGGCTAGGGACTGTGTTTTCATTAGAAAAGATCAAGACTTGTGGTATTTTATGTTAATTATGGGATTCTATGTATCAGTATCTGGAAAGTAATGGTAACGAATTTCAGATTCGCAGGAAGTTCTTCGGGGTAAAGTACTCTGGAATGTGGTATTTCTGGGAACGGTTGAGAGAGTATTCAGTGGCCATGGGTCTTAGACAGTGTGGTCTTATGTGCGAGTCTCGTGTGGTAAGCCTGGATTGAGGCATTGTGATGCTACAGCGAGGGAGAAATATCAAGTGGATGATGAACAAAAAGAGAAATTAGATAGGTGGAATAGCTTGATAGTAGACCGAATCGGTATGGTAAGGATATGATTAATTCTTCGTATGTATTCGAGGTAATGAGCTTTTACTGGTATTGTGCAGCAAGGCTCTTGAGTTCTGACAGCTTGCTTAGCTTGGTTCGGGTAAAAGGGTTCAGTCCTGACAGTTTAGCTTGTGCAATGGAATTGGGAGAGAGAGTTCTTGATGAGTTTTACCGTGGTTTAGAGAAGTATATATTGCCTATGGGCATGCGAAGCATGGAATGTGTAGTGATTTCTCTTCTAGATGGGATTGATGGAGAGTTCTTGATTAGAGGAATACATAGATGTTTGTGGTTAGGAAAAAGGAGATGGAGTCCTCATGTTATCCTAGTGTGGTATGGTATATGCGATATATTATGGAGAATTAGGATTTGTATGTGAGGTTATGGTTCAGTTCTGAATGGAGAGTCATTAGAATCTTAAGCAGCACGAGAAATTTTAGGTAATTGGAGGATCGAGCTTCAGATGATTAGGGTGAATGATCCTCATATGACTAAGGAAATGGTATTGCTAATCGTAGTGATTTGACGAGGGTATATGTTTTAGAAAAAGGGCAATGTGATTAAGTTGATGGCACTTCGGTAGTGTTGCGGCATTTTGTTGATAGATCGACTATTGATATCTGAGTTTGTTTGGTGGCGAAGGGGGAATTTTAGAATATCTTTCGTGGAATGATTGGGTACTCGAGGTGTAATATGAATTTATGCTGCAGAATTTGGGATCAGGTATAGTAATTTGTGTGCTATGTGGAGCTGGAGACTGGGAGTTCTCATGTTCAGGCTATGTAGTGGTTGTGGATAGTGTGTATTGGTACTGTTAGCGGCTATTGGGGGTTTGGAAGCCCAAGTGGATCTTTCTTTGCTTGGTATATTAGATTCTGGATATGATATTGGGGTACAGACTGGTTGTCTTGGTGTTGGGTTATTCTAGACTATTGTGCTATGGGTTATGTCGGAAAATTCCACAGGTTGCGTGGCGAGGTGCATCGGACTATGTTCTAGTAGAATGGTTGTGTTCCAAAGACCAGCGGACGACTGAGAAGGATTGCTTTCCTTAATTGGGCCTTTGTGGCGGATGTTAGTATAGAGGTTTCTACCATTGATTCAGTTTCGGTATTGAGGGACTTTTTCGGATGCGTTCCTTGTGGCCGAGCATGTCGCCACGCGAGATTGTGGATTTCGGTATTGATTTGGTGTCAGGCACCGATCGTACGGCTCCGGCACGAGTTATAGTAGTGGAAGAAGCAATTTCAGGCTTCTTGGTAATGAATTTGTTAGTAAGCTGATTGGATACGTGTTTAGCTTGAGTTGGCTTGGTTAGTCCTAAATTGTATTGAGGAAGGATAGGTTGATTCGATCGTTATTGAACCTGCTAGTGATCTGGGGAGATCTATGAGTTGCTTTTTCGGTGCTGTGAGGCGTTATGATTTTCGGACTGTGGGCATATATAGTGCAGTGCTATCGAGGTTCGTAGTGGAAGTTGAGGGAGAAGGACCTCAGTTGTGTTTGAGTTTTGTAGCTTACAATGCTATAAGTAGATATCATTATGCGCTCAGTATGCTTACGACCGATGCTCGGTATTTTGTTATAATGAGCAAATTTGGCTCAATGTGCATCTCCCTATGTGAGATAATTGTGTGGATCGGGTGGTACGTCGCCACGGGTATGTTATCTGGATCGGGTTGCACGCCACAACAATATGATGTTGAGAATAGTTTTCCAAATGCTATTTTGTATGCCTTGCTTCCTGGTTTCTGAGGAAAGTCCGTATTGGGTGTTGCTCAGCGAATAGCGCATCGGTTATGTCCTTTCAAGATTGAATGATGTATATTACTTGCTTCACCGTGGGTGTGATGGATTGCTTGGTTTCAGATACCAATCTATGCGTGGCTGTCTATTTTGAGCATGGTGACTTGAGGTGCTTCATGTGTAACAGTGTTTGGATAAGATCGTGCATTGTAGCGAGGTTACGTGGAGATTAGACCCTTCGGGGTAGATTCAGATATTCTATTTCTATGATGTGGGACGGGGTCCCAGCCTTGTGTTGTGATGGTACTGAGGAGTTTGAGTTACAGCTCTTTTGTTTGAGTCATTTGTCATAAATTGAGTATGTTCAGACCGCCCTTCATTGGTGCGTGGATTATGCAAGTTGTGGCTTAGGCCTGTGATGAGGTCCTATATCACCAGAGTGGTGTGTTGGATTCGAGGTGATCATGAGAGTCATTAATGAACACGAACAGATTTGATTACAGCTTGTTGGAAGAATAATATCTAGGTTCGAGTTTATTCTGAATATTGACGTGAGGTTCTGATTTTGAGTATGATTTCGAAAATCTGCTGTGGTATTAGTAAAAAGGAAAGTGGTTTCATGAGTGGTTGATCTGAGAAATGGTTACGGTTTGCTGTGTGTTTCACTATCATAGGTAGGATATGAAGTGTTGGAATGAGACTTTAGCTAATAAGAGGTTTCTATCGGTATATGGTTGTTGTGGACAACTACTGTGAATAGAAGTTATCGTTTCAGGTGCTGGATTATGTGGTATATCATGTGATCTCATTGAGGATGCAAGTATGGGTTATTACAGCTGGTTCGGGACTATTCAAAGTATAGGTGTGAGGTTTTGATCGTATTGATGGTTTCAGAAGTGAAAGGGTAGTTCTGTGAATTATGGGCTAGACTAGATTGAGTAATTTTAGCTATGTTGTGTTGTCAGACCTATAAGAGATAGGGTGACGTGGGATCATCCCGGGTATATGCTTGGTAAGGTCATTCAGCTAATGGTTGACTTCTAGTATAACTCTGGGTACGCTCGAGGACGAGCGTTTGTTTAAGTTGGGGAGGATGTGACGACCGACCCGTCGTCTCAGGTATTACTACCCCGTTTTCCCCATTTTTAGCTTCTTTATGCTTCATTATCCGTATCTTGTGTAATCAGGTTGATTTGCAATGGTTTTGATAAGAAATGAGACACTTAGTCTCTTTTAAAAAGGCTTAAGTTGGAAAAATCAACCGGATGTTGACTTATGAGTTAGAGGGCTCGGATGTGAATTCCGATAGTTCGGTTAGCTCCGGGAGGTGAATTATGACTTGGGAGTGCGATCGGAATTGAATTTGGAGGTCCGGAGTAGAATTAGGCTTGAATTGGCGAAGTTAGTATTTTGGCGAATTCCGGTTGATGGGTGAGAATTTGATCCGAGGGTCGGAATGGAATTACAAGAGTTGCTGTAGTTTCGTTAGGTGATTTTGGATATGTGTGTAAATTTTTAGGTCATTTGGACATTGTTAGGTCGGGTTTTGATCGAATGTGCAATTCGAAAGTTTTAAGAAAACTTAGGCTTTGATTTGATGAAAATTGAGGATTTTGATGTTAACGATAGTGTTTTGATGATTCGAGCAAGTTTGGATAGGGTATAAGATCATGTCTGTGCTTTTGGTTGAGGTCCTGGGGGCGTCGAGGTAAGATCGAGTGTTAAAAACAAGAGTTTTTGAAGTTGCTTCAGGTCTGTGATTTCTGTCATCTGGTATTTCCACTTCTTCGGAAATGTTCCGCAGAACCGGGTAAGGGAGCGCAGGAGCGATGTTGATATGGGTTGTGAAGTTCCGCAGAAGCGAAACTTGGTTCGTATTAGCGGGTCCGCAGGAGCGAACTTTTGGCCGCAGAAGCGGACTTGGGGATTCGCAGAAGCGAGTTTCTTGTCGCATAAGCGGTCGTGGGGAAATTAAGTGAAAACCACAGAAGCGGATATTTGGACGCGGAAGCGATACCGCAGAAGCGGTTTTGAGAACCGCAGAAGCGGAAACTGGGCTGGTCATAAAGGATTTTATTGAAACATTTCATCCGCGAGGGTTATGTATTCTCCTCCATTTTTGAGCGAGCTTTGAGAGCTTTGAGGCGATTTTGAAGAGGGATTCAAGGAGGGATGATTGGAGGTAAGATTCTTAAACCTAAAACTCGTTTTTATTGAGAAATCTACTTAGAAATTCATGGAATTAAGCCTAAAATGGATGAATTAGGGATTGGGATTTTGAGAATTTAAATTGGGATTTGATGGGTTATTTTAGCTCGGATTTGGGAGTTTTTGGTATGTATGGACTCGTGGAGAGACGAGGAATCCAACAAGAACAATAAGTTTTCCTTTACCAAATCTATTAGAATAATGAATTTTTCCAAATCTATAAGGATTATGGGTTTCCTAGAAATACAGTGAAATAATTCAAGCCACAAATAACAAACCTCCCCCTTGGTTTCAATTCTCTTTATCAACAAGAACAATGTCTCTCTATCTTTCCCTCAGCCATCCCGAGGGCTTTAATGATTGTCATACATATCAACCAAGTCTAGGCAACACCTAAACTTGTTAAGAGAACCAATCCCTTTAACTATAGCACAAATTTGTCGTTTTGGTTTTGTACTCGAAATAGCTTATGGATAGATATTACACTCAAATGCATCAACGGTCTCTGGAACTGCCAAGGCATATCCAATAGGACTTGTATATCTAAGAACATTCCCATTAACTACGTTTACACACCTTTGTGGTCAGTTTGGTCACTCTTTTCTCTCTGCCTATTGCAATGCTATATGGTTGATTTTGCATATGCACATTAATATTATAATCTTGATCAATATTTTTCACCTACTCCTCTTCCTCTACTTTAGAACTACTAGGCCGAGCTATTGGAGATTCAATTTCTAGATCTATGCGGTCACCAACAATATGATCTGTTTTTGATATTGCCTTCTTTCTCTGACTATCCAATGAGGTAGATTCATTGAACGACACTTCCCTACTGATAATTAACCTTGGAGTTATTTGATCTGTGCACCAAAACCTATAACCTTTCATTCAAGTTGCATACTCTAGAAATTCCCTCGGCTCAAGTTTTCCATCTCTCACATGAGTATAAGCAGGACAACCAAATATCCTAAAATTTGAATAACGGGCATGCAAACCAGGCCATACCTCAAAAGGAGTTTTTAACTCAATAGCTGTGGAAAGAGATCTGTGATCAAACAATAAGTTGTATTGATTGCTTCATCCTGAAAATCCTTGCTAACTCATGAGTGTGAAAGTATGCTTTGTACCCTATCACAAAGCATTATGTTCATACGTTCTACAATACCATTCTATTGTGGTGTTCCGGCACAAGTGCAAAGTGTTAATATGCCCTCTGTGATGCAGAGATTATTTAACTTGGAATTGCAAAATTTCATCCAAAGACGCTTAACTTTTCTTTCCGTCTGCCTCTCAGCCACCGTCTTCCATTTAACAAATGTGGAAAATGCTTCATCTTTTGTTTTTAGAAAATACACTCACACTATCCTTGAGTAATCATCAATCAAAGTCATAAAATACCTGGCACCACTCTTGGAGGAAACTCTATTTGGACCCTACATGTCTTAATGTATATAATCCAATTTATCTCTAATCTTGTGCTCTGCCTTCTTGCTGGATCTTACCCTTGTTGGTTTACTAAAAGACATTTATCACACAAATTCAAAACTTAATTCTTGTACCCATCCAACAAATTATGCTTGCTCAACAAATAAAATCCCTTGTCACTCATATGACTAAGTCGCAAGTTCCACAACTGAGACTGATTCACCTCACCTTCTTCCAGAAGCTACAACATCTTCCCCTTCAACTACAATGGCTTGAAGATGATACAATTTAGAATATAGTTTATCCATCATGTTTAACATTGATCCTTTACACACTTTAAATATTCCATTCTCGGATTGGAATTTATACCCTTGTTCTTCCACAGTCAAAAGGGAAATCAAATTTCTCTTTATTCGAGAAACATGCCAGCACTTGATGTTTCTGATAGTTCTGTCGAACATTCTCAATTAGATATTACCATTCCCCTTTACTAGTAATTGATTGTCATTTCCCATGTAGACAATTTGTAATTTGCAAACTAATTCTTGTGTAGACACATGAGGAAAGTAGCATCAGAATAAAGAACCTAGGAATTATGCCCATGACTAGAACTCACGGCACAAACTTCACCTGCATAGTCACTATCATTAGAATAACTACAAGTATCAACAATATTTGGAGAATTATCTACTTTATTCTTCCCTCTTTTCTCTTTCAACTTAGGACAATCTGTTGTAGTGACCTTGCTCCTCGCACTCATAACAGTTTTGCTTCCTTGATCTAGACTTCGATCTGACAGTTGACTTTTTTTCCTGTTAAATTCCTTTTGTTGTGTTCTTCCTCTACTCACAAGACTTTCTCCCTCAGTTCTGTTGTCTGGAAAGTTTTTTTTTCAACTCTTTAGATTTTAATACATTACTAACATCTTCTAGTAAAATAATGTCTTTCCCTTATAGCAATGTATTGGCAAAAGTATCATAATACAATGGTAAATACCATAATACAATCAAGGCTTGATCCTCACTTTTAATTTTGATATCCGCATTCTTCAAGTCCATTATAATTAAATTAAAATCATCAAGGTGAGTTTTAACAGGTGTACCTTTATTCTCTTTTTAGATAGAGGCGGTTTGCCAACAATTTCTTAGAATACAAATCTTCCAACTTCTTCCAAGCCGGTTCTATAGAAGTTTCTTAAGTAAATTTTTCGAAGAACACTATCTATAGCGATCATGAAGATCATACTCAAAGTCATCTTCTTCATGTATGCCTTCCATATCTCTTTTATCTCTTTAGGAAACTCCTTATCAATTGCCTTCCATAATTATTGTAACACCAAGCACGATTTGATCCCAATCTTTATAATATGAAACTAGAACCCCCATCGAATTTCTTTAATTCGTACTTTATTGAATATGATGAAGACATCTTAACCCTAGATTATATGTAGAAACCCAAAACTCGCTACGATACTAATTATTGCTCAAAATTATGGTTTAACCAGCACACACAAAGCAAATAGAGAAGAAAAATCAACACAAGGATTTAGTAAGGTTCGACTAAGGCTAATCCTCAGGGTAGAAGCTAAGATACTTTTTCATTATGAATGAGAAGAAAAATACAATAAAATCTATAGAATACCCAACTACAACCCTTACATATAGATCCCAAATAGTCCTAAAACTATAAGAGAAAAATTTCTCAATTTGACAAGGATAATAAATTTTCCATTCCCAAATCTATTAGAACAATGGATTTTCTCAAATCTATAGGGATTATGTAACGACCGACCCATTATTTTGAGCACTAGCATTCCGTTCGGTGGTTTGAGGTCTTGGGTAGCTTCATATGTTGTCTTAAAACTTGCATGTATGGTCATTGTTAGTTTTCGAGTAGTTCGAGATTAATTTGGAAGAACGATTCTTAATTTATAAGCTTTAAGTTGGAAGGGTTGACAGAGTTTGAATTTTCTGTATTTGACCTTGGATAAGAGTTTTTATTGTTCTATTAGTTTTGGATGGTGATTTTGAAATTAGGCATATGCCTGAATTTGATTTACGGTGTTCCTAGATGATTTTGAGGCTAATTTCTAAAAAAATAGAAGTTTGAAGGTTTGACCCATAGTTGATTTTATGGTTATTGATATCTGTTTGAGATTCGGAGTCTTGGAATAGGTTTTTATGGTTAATTATGACTTGTGTGCAAAATTTGAAGTCATTTCCATTTGTTTAGATGTGTTCGATGTAAGTTTGAAATTTGAAAATTTGAAATAGTTTGCTATGCTTGAATCACTACTAGAAAAAACTAGGTTTAGCGATGGACAAAATCTGTAGCTAAATAGAAAAATTCGTCGCTAATCTCATTTAGCGATGGAATAGCGACAGATTATCAAAAGATTCTGCTAGCAACGAGCATTTTAGCGACAGATTAGCGACGACGTTCGTAGCTAATTCCAGTTTTTTTGTAGTGAATTGAGATGTGATTCTTGATTTTGATGTTATTTTGTGGGATTTAAGGTCTCTAATAGGCCCGTATTATGCTTTGGATTTGTTGGTATGTTCAGACAGGGTCTCAAGGGGCTTGAGTGTGTTTCTGATTGATTTTGTATTATTTCAGAGTTTGCACAGATTGCTAATTCTGGTATGCCGCATCTGCTGAGGATTGGTCGCAGATGCAAAGTCGGATGGGTTTTTAATGTCTTTGACTTATTCTTGTGGTGTTTTGATGATCTAATGTTGTGAAGAACCAGATAGAGAACCTAATCCACATTTGGATTGTCCTGGTCCAAGTTTGAAAATAAGAAAATGAAGGAACATCCTCAGGAAGGAACACAATAGGGACCTGGTGACCTGGTCCCTTGGGGTTCTCTGATAAATGTACAAGTCAGTAACTATACGCAATCATTATAAAGAGGAAGACAATAGGGACCTGGTCTCTTAAGGTTCCCTGGCAGAAGAACAAGTTAACTGAACAACTGGAACGTAACAGTAGAAAGTGACTATCTCGCAACAGTTATAGAAGAGGAACACAACTGGGACCTAGTCCGTTAGTGTTCTGTGATAGAAGTACAAGTCCACTATCTAGATGGAATGCAACTGCATAGAAGTGACTGTGCAGACAGTGCAACAGTCACTTCTCATTGGGAAGAAGCGTACATAAAGAATTGACATCACTATCCATTGTGATATCTTTTGTGATATAACAACCTGGCGCAAGATACAACACCTTTGCTCATTTAGTGATATTCTCTCAAGCATAACAACGTTCATCCAGCATTGAAGTCTCTGGTGTGTCAAGAACAAGAAGACAACTCCACTAAGGATTAGTTTCTTAGTTAGTTTATGTACATCCGTAGTTGAGTTGTAATCTTGTTATTTGTTCTTCATTATATTTCCTAGTTTTCTTTCTTAGAATCTTTGTCTTAGGAACAAACCAAAAATTCATAAACTTCCGAGTTTATGTTGTGACTAGGAATAGTCATAAGTTTAAAGCCTTTGTAACTAGGATAGTTATAGATGAGCTTGTGGTGGGTGCATTGCAAGTTAGTTGAAGTCTTTGTGATAGGGTTTTTGCAAAGTGGCTTGTAATAGGGATATTGCAAGTTAGTGAAGTTAAAAGCCTATGTGATATTTTGATCCCCTTATGTGTGATTTTTCCACGTAAAAATCCCTTGTCTTATTTACTTTCAGTCTATAGCATTCTCAATATCATCTCATATAGGACCAGGTACTCTATAGTTTGGTCGACTTATATAAACTAAAAATTGGTATCAGAGCAGGTTCTTTCTAAAAAGTTAACACCTCGAAAGAATCTCAATGGCTGCTCCATCCAACTTTGAGGAAGGACAATCAACCTACAGACCTCCCAGATTCAATAACCAGTACTATGGCTGGTGGATGACTCGCATGCATGATTCTATGATGGTAAAAGATTCAGAACTGTGGGACATCATTTGTGATGGTCTATATATCCCCATAAAGAAGCTTGAATAAACAGGACCAATGGTGCCGAAAGGCAGAAAAGAGTACAACGACATTGACAGAAAAGCTGTAGAAAAGAACTATCGTGCCAAGAAAATCTTGATGCGTGGCATAGGACCTGATGAGTGCAACAGAGTCTCAGTTTGTGACACTGCCAAATAAATATAGGAAGCGTTGCAAACCGCACACAAAGGAACTACTCAGGTCAAACAGTCCAAGATTGACATGCTCACCATAGAATATGAGCTCTTTAGGATGAATGATGATGAATCTATACAAGATATGCACACCAGATTCACCTCGATCATAAATGAGTTTCATTTACTTGGAGATGTCCTTCCCAGAAACAAGCTTGTAAGGAAAATCCTCACTGTTCTACCTGGGTCTTGGGAAAGTAAGGTAAATGCCATCACTGAAGCTAAAGATCTACAAACTCTAACCATGGATAAGTTTATTGGTAGTCTGAAGACATATGAGATGAAAAGAAAGAAAGACAATGAAATAAGAGAGCTTAAGAAGGAAAAGAACCTAGTACTCAAAGCCAAAAGCAGTGACTCAAGTGATAAAGATAGTGACATGACCTATCTCAGTTAGAGATTTCAAAAGATGGTTCGAAGAAATAGTGGTATACCAAAGTGGGGCAGTTCAAGTAAAGCAAGGAACAACGCTCTCTGTCACAGATATGGAAAGCCAGCGCATTTTATCAAAGACTGCCCACTCATAAAACTGGATCAATACAAACAAAATACTGACAAAACAGCCAAAAAAAAAACAACTGGTTCCAGACAAGCGATTCAATCGAAAAAGTGCTGCTGACAATATTGTTAAGCAAGCTCTTACTACGTGGGGAGACTCCTCTAGTGAATCTGAAAGGGAACCAGATGCAGAAAATAGTTTTTCCATGATGACAGTGGAATCTGAAGCAACAAAGTATGATTCACTGTTCGCATTGATGGCTCAGTCTGGTGATGATGAAGAACACGGAGATGATGAGGTAAACTTCATGGATGTTCAGAGAAATCTGAAATCCTACTCTTCTAAGAAGATAAGATTGTTAGATAATGTCTAATTGATGCCTATTATAACCTTGTTAATGATAAAGAGATCCTGACCATAGAAATAGGAGAGGCTGAACAATCTAGAGATGATCTGGTGGTTTGTGTAGTGGACTTAATTTTGAAAAAGAAAAGGAATCCTTGAATTAAAGAATAACTAGTGTGGAAAATGAGAGAGACGACCTGATGGTAGTAGTTGTTTATCTAGAAGAAAAAATAGAAGGTCTTAGAAATAAGAAACACACCTTAGAAGGAAAAATTGCAACTACTGAAGAAGAGAGGGGTGACCTTTTAGTGATATGCACCGATCTAGAGGAAACCATTAAGGGGCTCAATAGAGAACATAGGAATGTGAGTCTTGGGAAAGGGAAGGAACTAGCTAGTGAAACACACATCATGCTTGAAAAGGAATTAACTAATGTGAAAACCAGTTTATGTAGTGAAATCAAGAAGAATCAGCAACTTTAAGCTGAACTGGAGAAAGTAAGAATTGATCTTGAGAAATCTCTAAAGTGGACCTAGTCCTCAGATGTTGTCACTGCCATATATATTAAAAATAGTGGGAACATGCAGGGCATCGGGTTCCAAAGGGAGAAAAATCCTTACAACTATCACAGCAAGTATGTCACTATACCTGATAACTGACTATGTATCCACTATGGGAACAGTGGACATTTTAAAGAAAATTTCCATGCCAGGGTTCAGTCTGCTCAGAAAAACAAAGTGTTTGCTGATAAAGTGACTAATAACAAAGGACCAGGTACCACTCGCAAGAAGCGGGTGTTTCCTGCATGGACTAGGAAAGCCCTCATTCATCCTTTCTATCATAGAAAAGAACCCAAACTAGTTTGGGTTCCTAAATCTAACCTTTGATTTGCATGTGCAGGGAATAGTGAGAAGAAGTGGACTGCGATGGACTATGGACTGTAGATGCTCAAAGCACGTGATTGAAAACATCATGAAATTTTTCTCACTGAAAGCCCTGCAGGAAGGGAATGTATCCTTAAAAGGAAAGGGGAGGGTACATTCTCAAGTAAATATAAAGTTGGTGGTATGAGATGGGTGAAGTCAGAAATCAGGCATGAAAGATTGGTATATACAAGCTTCTCACCTTCGAATAAATTAACTCAGAAGAACTTGGTGCGTGGTCTCCCAAACTTAAGAGTCACCTGAACACGGGTCCATAAAACAAAGGAGGAGACACTCAAGGTGTTAATGGCTCTTGTCAAGAAGATTAAAAAAGGAAGGGGGGGGGGGGTCACACACAATTTCTCTACACCAAAGACTCCAAAAAAAAATGGTACTACTGAAAGAAAGAACGAAACTAGAAGATGTGGTATGGAAAATGATCATTGACTATGGAATCGCAAAGAAATTCTGGGCAAAAGCAGTAAGTACTATTTTCTACTTGGTGAACAGGTGTCTAATCAGGTCCCTCCTGAATCAAAACTCACTATGAGCTGCCGAATGGAAGAAAATGCCTTCTTGACCGAAAGACGATGGGAAGGATCAGCTTGGGAAGTTCAATGAAGAAAACAAGTGAGAGAATCCTTCTGGGCTACTCTCCGCAAGGCAATGTCACAGAGTCTTCAACAAAGGGCGCACTCAAGGAAGGAAGTGTGTTTATCATGAAAATGGTAACAACAATTAAATTTGTAAATGGGATTCTAAAAATACATGATCTATTTTTATGCTAGTTGTTAGAGCAGTTGATGCTAAGAATATGAAGTTTAACAAAGAGATAAAAGCTAAAACGGGGCAGTAATAGAATCGAGATGCTTGCAGCCCGGGCCTCAGACTGGTCTATGAAGGACCTCGAGGTCGATATCTGTCTCAAGCTCGAGCTATCGGGGATAGTCGAGAATGGGATAGCAGTTAAGGTATAATCAAACAAGGCTCTATATGGCCAATACCAAGCAATAAATGAAGAACAAGTAAGAAAGTAATAAATGCTAAAGTGTCCTCGAGCGAGTAAATTAGAGAGAAGAAAGAGAGAGAGATATTATTGATATTATGTAGAGTAATTGGAGCTCTGCCTTACAGAGTTTTAACGGCTCCCCTTCTATAGGGGGGGGGGACTTAGTACAAGATACATTGAGTGATAAAGGAAATGGGATGGGACATCTAACTAGCTTTATGACGTATGTGTGGGCTAATGTCGAGCTGCTCAAATAGACTTTAATTGACCCCGGATGCATTCTTCGAGTGCTTCCTGTGTTCGTTGAGGTTTCGGCCGATGTTATCCTCGACTGGTATCGACAAATCTTAAGTGAAGTGACCGGCTCGAGGTCCCGAGTCTCTGGGGTAACCTAATGAAGCAATTTGTCAATGAGAAATTGGCCCCTCGATTTCACCGTGCACAGATAGTCTCAGCATTTCTTAGAGGGAAGAGATAAGAAATTATTCTCACACCCCACTCCGTGGGCTCCCGTAATGATATCATGCTGAAGGCGCATCCCTTTTTACAAGTGCCGAGGTGTTTCACCCTTTCACTTTTTCAGAATTATTCGAAGTGTCGTGACTCCTTGTTTTTCGGAGTCATATCATTGCCATTGATTCAGCTTCCATGGACGCATTGATTGCACCTACTGTTACTCTTTTCGAGGGCGGTAATGGTGCATTCAGTTACTTTACCCTCCCGCTATAAATGGGACTTTTATTACTCAGTTTTTTTATCCAAACATCCTTTGATACCCATCCTTTCCTCCTTTCTTGCCATTTTTAGTCTTTGTCGTCTCGTCATATTTGAGGCCCACGGCCTCAAGATCTTATGTCATGTGTGCCATGGACCAACTCTCGATCATTCTTCAGTTGGACAAAGTTATGCTGCTGTGATGCTATTGTTGTTGTTGTTGTTGTTGTTGCTGTCTCCATTGGCTCGGGGCGATGAAGTAGGGGATCAATTTCCCGAGATACTTGGATTATGCACCACTGCTCACGAGGGGCTCGAATTATACACCGTTGCTCACCCTCCTTCCTCGGCTTGGCATGTTATACCCCTTTTGGATTCCTAGGGGGTATGGCGACAATCTCTAATTATTGCTGCCTCCTGGGCCGAGCAACGTCTCAAGAAGGGGCTTCATAATGGTGGTACTGGTGGAGTTCGTACTAGCCAAAATTTTCACCCAGCCACTTCTTGTCATCTTCCGGCCTCTTCTTTGTCATTTTGCTCTTCTCCATTGCCTTCCTCTTCTATATCCTTCCTTTTGAAGATGCCATTCCGGGAGGATTGAGATGAGGTCTCTTAGGGGATTGGACTTGGAAGATATTGTCTTTGAGGTCATGCGCCTGGGAGATGGTGTCGGAGATGCCGTATTTTGGTAATAGGCTAGATTCTAGGCTCTTATTCTATGCATATCCTTGAACTTAATTATTTCTGTGTAAGGATCCCCTTGAGGGCTTTTGTAATCATATGTAAGGACCCCCCGAGGGCCGTTGTAAGCGAACATTTTTATGAAAATAAAGATATTTTCTTGACTCCTAACTTTGATACTTGCTGTATTTCTTTATGTTTGCGGCAGCTCTGAAATCCTGTCTTGTCGTCGCTAAGTGAACCTGGATGCGGGTATTCCTTCTGGCCTTCGGTTGATGAAAACAGCCTCGCATGGGGCTTTTTGCAGTTCCTAGGACTGAACTCGAATAAGGCCAATAACCTCGGGCCACCGGGACCCTGACTTCACATGAAAGTGAGGATAATTTTTTTTGGGCCTCATAATGACTTTAGAGAAGAAATTTGCTCGGGGACCCGTGGATGGGGGATGCTGGTGATTTTCTGGAAGTAGCCCCTGAACGGAGGCTTGCTCGTACTCGGACCTTTCAGGCCAGTACACGGAGCCTGGTTCGTATGGGAGATGTAAAAAATGCGTATTTCTTCATAAGCTGGTTTCCTTTGACGGAGATCTTTGAAGTTGCGTGCCCTCATTATGTTGGTGTGGGCATTGTTGGCTTTCTGAAGTGCCGCCTTACTATGACGGGGG
>MU704317.1:91224-112416 GCA_026770625.1 Nicotiana glauca
GAGAAGAAATTTGCTCGGGGACCCGTGGATGGGGGATGCTGGTGATTTTCTGGAAGTAGCCCCTGAACGGAGGCTTGCTCGTACTCGGACCTTTCAGGCCAGTACACGGAGCCTGGTTCGTATGGGAGATGTAAAAAATGCGTATTTCTTCATAAGCTGGTTTCCTTTGACGGAGATCTTTGAAGTTGCGTGCCCTCATTATGTTGGTGTGGGCATTGTTGGCTTTCTGAAGTGCCGCCTTACTATGATGGGGGTATCGCCTCGAGGATGGAGATGGTGCTATTGGTTAGCTTCGAATCATCTCTGCTCTCCTAATGTATGATATGAGGCTGTTTTCTCCATCCTAGAGATTTCTCTGTCTCACGCAGTTGACATTATCCGCGCCATGTTTGGTATCTACATGCCTACACGTCTATCGGCCTTTTAGTTTTTCAACTTTGTGACTGCTATGGCGGTAATGACGGGATTAATTCGATAGGGGTGGGGGAGAAGCTTCCCCTCCAGTTTTTGGGACCATCGGGGTCTCCTGATTCCATGGTGCTAGTTCATCATGCCCTTAATCGCTGTTGTCGGGGATGGCATAGACTAGTTACGAACAAGTCGCTCTACTTCGAGTGTCGGCCGTTGGTATTATACCTTATTTTTTTGGAAGATGGAGCAATATTCTTTAGGTGGCGCCCCCCGTGCTTTGCTAGCTCTGCCTATGGCAGAGGCGAACTTAGTAACTATGTCTTCCTTCTTCGATCATGTTTATGCGGGCGTTTGTAGGTGGCAGATGGTTCCCTACAGGCGAGGCTATTCTCCTTCGGAGAGAGTGAGGAGTCATAGGCTTCTGAGCTAGGGTACGATGGCGATAAACGGGATATACACTCGTAGTGCGATGGAGTTTTTTAGCGGGCCCAAATAGGTCTGTGTCTCTAGCGAGAGATCATTGTACGAGCCTACCATTCTTCAAGTTTTTGACTCCAGAGCAGTGGTTCCTCCGAGTGATCATGCTTCAATTGAGATCGCCTCTTTTCAAGGCCAGGAGGCTAGGCTAGCAGGAATGCACCTTGGCTTTCGTGGGGGTCCACCATCTTTACTTCGTGGTCAGCTTCAGCACAGTTCTTCCGCATCTCGCGTCTTTCCATCCTCATCAAGTTTTCCCTCTGTAGGACTTTGATAGGCTTAGGTTTGAGCTACTACTCCATGGGGCTAGATATTGGGAAGCTCTGGATCAAGGTAAGCCCCTTAGGCTTCTTAGCATGGAGAAGGAGGTTGAGTTGATACATCGGCAATATGGGGCGTATCGGTGCTTGAATTATGAGAGCGACTCGATAAGGCAGGTGACCTCTCATAGCAAGAATTTTGCTTTTTTTTTTTACCTTTGAGGTTAGGCTTTTGCTTATTTTTTAGTTGCATAAAAAAGATGAAGGCTCAAGTTTACCTTAGGGGCTAAGCCGACCGAGTTAGGAATGCTTGCACAGAGTTGAGGGCTCAGGTGCAGGTTCAAGCTTCAGAGGAGATAGGCTCCTTGGCCAAGGTTCCTGCCTTCGAGGCCTAAATCCACTTGACTCGCGATAATGCTATATTTCAAGCGGATATGATCGCAAAGCTCGAGTCCGGTCTCTTGAAGGTCTGAGCTGAGATAATCGATACCCGGGATGAAGTAACATTAAGTCAGAACAAGGCTGATAAGGAGATGGAGATTTATATGAAGGATGCTACCGATGCCCAAACCGAGTTGAAGCAGGCCCTCAATCGTGAGAATAAGATTGTGGAATATGTTTGTTACAGATCCCGAAGAGAGGTACTTGAAGAGATTCGGCGTTTAGGGCTTCATTCTCTTGGGGGAGTTGGATTAAGCAAGGGCGGACGAGCGCAATGCTCGGTCACTTCTTGCTGACATCACGGAGGGCGAATATGGGGCTAGTAGGCTGTAGCTTTCTTGAGTGGAGCATATATTTTGCCACTTTTTTTATTTGTATTTGATATTTGCAGAGCATGTCTGTAGATGGAGAGCACGCCCTTTGCGTATGTAAATAAGAGAAACTTGAAGTTTTATCTCTATTGTATCTCTTTCTGCATTGCTTTCGACCAGGCAGGTTGGTTTTGGTGTTTGGTGGGAGCCCTATGGGTCCGGATCTAATTCGGATGGCCCGAATGTTCTTAAGTGCGATTTTTGAAGCGAGTAGGCGTTAGGGCCTTTGTGCTTTGCCCAACTATTTAGGCCTAGTCTCCGAGTCAGGCTTTGACTCGAGCTTACCTGACCTTCAATCTCCCGTGCCTACATGGGCAGATGATGGTTGTTCTTGTTCCTTGCCTTTGGTCTATTGTGTTTCAACTATTTTGGGTTCAGTCTCCGAATCGCGTTGCGCCTCGAGCTTTAATTGACCCTCAAGTGTTTTCGTGCCTTCATGGGCGGATGATGATTGTTCTTGTTCCTTGCCCTTGGGCATTTGTGTTTCAACTATTTTGGGTTCAATCTCCGATTTGCATTGCGACTCGAGCGTTAATTGACCCTCAAGTTTTTTCGTGTCTGTATAGCTGGATGATGATTGTTCTTGTACTTCGGGTCAAACGTCCTTTTAAATGTGTGGCCCGGAGGCTTGTTTGGCTGGCGACAATGGCACTCACACTGTGCCCTCGGTCTCCGAATTAGGTTACGACTCAAACTCATTTTAATCCTCAAGTTTTCAATATTCAAGCTGGCAACAGTGGCTCTTATGCTGTTTGGTCATTGAGACCTTTTAGTGTACGGCCAGGAGGATCGTTTGGCTGGCGACAATAGCTCTTACGTGTTTGCCCGTGGGCATTTTGTAGGCTTTGTTGTCCTATCGTTAAGGACTTTTTGAAATGATATTTCCTGATCCGTCGTCTGTTCGGGAAGAACCTCGATTTCAAGTCGTTTAGTAGCAATGTTCGAGCACCTCGAAAGGTTTTTAGCTCGTAGGCTGAGTAGCTCGAAGCCTTGTGGTTTGGAGCTGACATGGTCGAAGCTCGTTTGCCTATTGGCGGAATCTTATTTTAACCAGTTCTTTTCGAAGTATATTCGAAGTAATGGCTTGCAATTTTGCTAGCGACAGTCAGGCGTCCCCGAGTTGCGTTACTTTGGCTGGTGCAGCCGTTTTTTGACCGTAGTCATATATGTTTGGCCGGTGCCATTTTCGATCCCGATTGATAGTTTAGGCATCTATACCGAGGGTATGCCCTTTCAAGATTCTTACAAATGCGACGTATAGCCTAAACTTTGGGATTGTGTTTTATGCCTGTAGTAAGGACTTACAAAATTTTCATGCCTGTTGAGGTCTTATATTTTTTTCATGCCTGTTGAGGTCTTACAATTTTTTCGTGCTTGTTGAGGTCTTACAATTTTGTCATGCCGGTTGAGGTCTTACAGTTTTTGTTGCTATGTAGAATAGATCTGGTTATAAAAAGTCTTCCCACTCGGGGTCTTACGGCCTCGGCTTTCTCAGTATATGGTGAGTGACGACAGTCTCTGAGTCATCGAGTTTTCTTAGGCTAGAAGGCCGCTATTCGTGAGCTCGGAGTTGCCTTGTTGGGGCCTTATGAGCCCGAAGTTCCAACCCTGTGGTCGTGCGGGTGCTAAATTATTGACGCTAAGTCTCTGAATACTCAAGGTACCCCTGATGTTGGTGACGTTGGGCAATTTCTGCATTGCCTTACCTGAAGGTTTTATGATTTTGGAGTTTCGACCTAGAGGCCATCTGAGTGGCGAATTGCTGGCGTCAGTCCCCGAGTGTTCGGAACATTTTTGGCAAAAGAATTGTTATCTTAATTTACAAAGGTGTATTTGACAAAAGGTATCCTTTGATTGCTTGGTAAAATAGTTCACCTATTTGCTAATGGGAGCCTGACTATACGGACACAGTTCTTTCGACCATTTGGCCTGGTACATTACTTCCCTATAGGAAGCCCGTTTGGTGTTTCAAAAAACCTTTTCGAACGGGTAGCTTTGTGGGGGAATGCCCCTCAATGTTCAAAAGTTGTCTGCAAGAGAAGTCTTGAGTATTTGCAGAGTTCTCCCTAGGCAGCTCGCAGACATTGCCTCGTTAAAAACCTTGCCAGTAAAACACTTCTTTTGGGACAAAAGCTCGGTCAAAGGAAAAGAGTGCAACAGGTGTGGTTTTAGAGCCTTGAGGTGTTCACGTTGTGCTAGTGTTATTACAGCTGTGGTCGTAGCCTGCATAAGGGTTAGTTCTAAATTTGAAACAAAAAAGGAGTCGATTGTACCTTGAAGTGAGATACGCTGGCGATGCCTCGGGATTGATTCGTTATAATTGCCATAGGTGAAAACGCGGTATGGATTTCTACTTTGTTCTGTCAAGTTCGATCGAGGGTGAGGCCCGATTCGCCCTTTTTACTCGGGGGCAGAGGTACGAGCGTTAGTATCACATCGTGTATTGCGAACATTTCCCTTGCCGCGTGACAATTTTAATCTCGTCCTTTGTTGGGAATTTTATCATCTGGTGAAGGGTGGATGGCACTGCTCTCATGTAGTGTATCCACGGCTGCCCGAACAAGGCATTATACCTCATGTCTTCCTCAATGACATGGAATTTGGTGTCTTGAGTCGTGCCGGCCACGGTAACCGGGAGGATGATTTCTCCTTTCGTTGTTTAGCTTGCCATGTTGAATTGTTTGAGGACTCGAGTGGCGTGTATGATTTGTTCAAGCAGTCCGAGCTGTTACCCTCCACCTAACAATATTGGCCGAGAACCTAGATCCACGAGTACACATTTTGTTTGAAAAGAATTTACAAGGAAGGAAATTACCAGGGCGTCCTTGTGGGGTTAAGACACGGTCTCGGTGTCCTCTTCGCTGAACATGAGGGCGTCTTTGGGGATATATCCCCGAGTCCGCATTTCTCTGGTGATGGATATTTTTGTTTTTCTCATTACGTGTTCCTGCGGGGCATCAGCGCCCCCCATGATCATATGGATAACGTGTTGCGGATCGTTTGCCTCGTTCTTCTTGGTTGCCTCCCTTTCTCAGAACTAATTTTTGGCTCGATCGCTAAGGAATTCTCAGAGATGTCCTTTGTTAAGCAGTCAAGCTACCTCCTCTCGTGGTTGATGACAATCCCCGATCATGTGGCTGTGCGTGTTGTGAAACTCGCACACTAAGTTGTAATTCCTCTGTGAAGGATCTGATTGTATCAGTTTGGGCCATTTGGCATCTTTGATCTTACTGATAGCGAACATGATGTTTGACACATCAACATTGAAGTTGTATTCTGACAGGTGGGGTGCTCCTATCAGCACTATGTTTCGATCGAACCTGGCTCTGTTGATGGGCCTTCGAGGGTCCTGTCCTCAATCCACCCTCCAATCATTGTGGGGTAGGTTGCGCCTCGAGGAGTTCCTCCTATCCTCGAGGTATAGCTGATACCATTCTTTATTTGGCTTCAAATCATTAGCCAGGATCCTATTTGGGTACACCGAGCGAGAAGGGGATCCCAACTGGTCATCCCCGGCTCTGATCTTTGACTGGTACCGGTTGTGGTCTTCTGACCGTGTCAGGGAAGGATACTTGATCAGGTTCTATTTTAGCTATTTTGAAGCCACTGAGCTTCTTTCGTTCAGGCCTTGGGTGAAGGCCTGTACTGCCCTGTCGTCGGAGACTGGCGGTAGCTCCATCCGTTCCATCTGAAAGCGGGACATGAATTCCCGCAACATCTCGTTCTCTCTTTGCTTGATTTTGAAAATGTTAGACTTCCTTGTTGCTACCTTGATGGCTCCGGCATGTTCCTTTACGAAGGAGTCTGCTAGCATGGCAAATGAGTTCATGGAATTGGGACCCAAGTTGTGGTACCACATCATGGAACCCTTCGAGAGTGTTTACCCGAATATTTTCAGCAAAACAGACTCGATCTTGTCATTCTTTATATCATTGCCTTTTACTGCACATGTGTAGGCAGTAACATGTTTATTAGGGTCGGTGGTGCCATTGTACTTAGGGAGTTCCGGCATTTTGAACTTCTTTGGGATTGGTTTTGGGACCGCTTACTCGGGGAATGACCTCTGTATGAACTTCTTTGAATTTACTCCCTTGAGGACCGAGGGTACACCCGAGATCTGATCAACCTTATATTTGTAGGTCTCAACTTTCTTATCGTTGGCTGCTATCATTTTCTCACCTGATTCGATCCTTTTGGTGAGGTCCTCTAGCATTTTTACTATGGCAGGGTCGGCTACCGATCCGTTATTGCTTGATCTCTCGGGTACTTGTTCGGCTGAGGGAGCTGTTTCCGGTGCTGATGTGTTGGGAGTCTTCGGATGGATTTGTAACTGAGCGATGGCCAGCTGTTGTGCCTGCAACATTCCAAAAATAACATGAAGACTAACTTCGTGTTCTTATCGGGCCGGGTTTTTTTGGGCTTCCTGTCGGTCGCTATAGCCGTATGCTTCTGTCTGTGCGTGAGGTTTCATCGACCTTTTGCGCGTCCTGTGAATCTGCGTCCGCTAGAATTGGTTCGGGCGCATTATTAGGAATCTATGGTTGCGTTCCAGCAGCCGGAACAACCATGCCATTTTCCCCGTGGTTTTCGAGGTTATCATTCTCGACTCTATTTAGTGAGCCAGACATTTCGACCTGAAATCAAGAGATCTTGGAAAAGAAAAAGTGTGAAAGATAACTTGCATTTTCATAATGAAACCAGCAAGAAAATAATCATTATTATTTTTAGCCCCCCCGGTAGGTGCCAAACTGTTTACTGTAAAAATGCTAACAACAATTAAATTTGTAAATGGGATTCTAAAAATATGTGATCTATTTTTATGCTAGTTGTTAGAGCAGTTGATGCTAAGAATATGAAGTTTAATGAAGATATACAAGCTAAAACGGGGCAGTAATAGAACCAAGATACTTGCAGCCCGAGCTTCAGACTGGTCTTTGAAGAACATCGAGGTCGATATCTGGCTCGAGCTTGAGCTATCGGGGGTAGTCAGGAGTGGGGTAACAATTAAGGTATAATCAAACAAGGCTTTTTACGGCCAATACCAAGCAATAAATGAAGAACAAGAAAGTAATAAATGCTAAAGTGACCTCGAGTGAGTAAGTTAGAGAGAAGAAAGAGAAAGAGATATTAATGATATTATGTAGAGTAATTGGAGCTCTGCCTTATAGAGTGTTAATGACTCCCCTTTTATAAGAGGGGGGAGCCCAAACTTAGTACAAGATATGTTGAGTGATAAAGGAAGGGATGGGACATCTAACTAGATTTATGACGTATGCGTGGGCCGATGTCTAGATGCTCAAATAGACTTTAATTGACCCTGGATGCATTCTTTGGGAGCTTCCTGTGTTCGTCCGGTATTCGGATGATGTTATCCTTGGCTGGGTATCGACAAATCTTAAGGGAAGTGACCGGTTCGAGGTCCCAGATCCCCGGGGTGACCTTCTGAAGCAATTTGTCAATGAAAAATTGGCCCCCCGATTTCGCCGTGCATAAAGTGCTCATGGGGTATTCAACAAGATACCTCCTCTAGCCAAGGAAGAAACCGTGATGACCAAAATGATGAACCAACTCTGGTCCCTAGGAAATCTCTGAGGCTTCAAATAGGGAGGCTGCTAAAATGAGCAAGACGAAGGAGACTGGCGAAAGACAATGCAACATCATCCTCCATGCCTCACAAAGAACCTGGTTTTTCTGTGGAAAGGAAAAATTCTTCTGGAACGGCTCACTTGCCATGTTCATGCCACAATCCTTGGGGGACAAGGAAGCAAAATTCAATGGTCTCTTAAACAACTAAAAAAGATTCTCAAAACAAGAGGGCCAAGCACATTGAGGGGTGAGTTTATCTTCTGAGGGTCAATATGAAGAAAGGGTTGATCTGTGGAAAGTCTTGCAGAACAAAAGACCAAATTCTAGATATCTTTCTCAAAGCCCTGAGTAAAGAATACTCAGGATCAAACAAGATGAAGATGGGGTCATAAAAGTCTAATACAGAACTTGATCCTCCATCAACTGGCTATGCAAAACATCATCGTGTAAAGTCAGCTAAAGTGTTTTCTAACCAAGCCTAACTCACATCAATACCATTGCAGGTAAACACGCATGATGATAATAGAAGCTAAAGGTACAGTATGAACTACGAGAGAGGAGCTGCTAAAACCTCTTTTTACAAATTTGGTTTGGCATCAGGTCCCTGTACCCCAGGTTAGTAGTAATGTGCTTATTATGCATGCCTTCACAAAACAAAACAATTTTTTTAAAACAAAATTAACTCAACTGCCACATCATCCGACTTTTCAAAGTCTGCATGTCATGTCTTGTCTTTAAAATCCCTTCATCCCTTCTGCACGGTAACGCTTTCCCACAAACCTACCTCCATTTTCAGAACTATTCAGAACATGTTTCGCTCTCTATCCTCTCATAATTGGCTCTTCTTCCAGTAAAACTTTCCTTCTCTCTCACATCAAGTCATGAACCTTCATCCTTTCTATGTAGCTATGATCTTCTCCTCATCTCTCTCTCTTTTCCAATCTACTCACCTTCCAAATACTTCTATAATGGCAATCGAATAATCATCTCCTTCTCCCACCATTAACACCACTCCCACTTCCTTATCATCCATGAAATCATCCCCAGAGCATCACAATTTCACTCCTTCTACTACTTTACCCACTCTTGGCTCCTCTTCCATTCCTACAGTTTTTCCTTTTCTAATAAAGCCTATTTTCCATCATTTTGAAAACCTATGTCCAGCCACTCCCATGATCTCATCAAAGAACACTTAGGAGGTTTTACCTCTCAAGTGTCAGAAGCGTTTGAGGATGATCCTGGCCAATATCTAAACTCCTCCATCCTGGACTTAGTGACTCTCTTCAAATCACCAGAAAAAGAAATAGTGCATAACATAATGGCTATCGTTGCTGAGAGTCTGTTAAATTAAGGAGCGCATCTCTCATCTGAGTATCAAAGAAGAGACTCCATTCCTAGGATAAATAAGAACCACAGTGCTCTTCGAGTCTTTGGCTCATGAGATGTTCTTAGAAAAACCTTCTAAAGAACCTGATTCTCTTCCATGAAAACCCACTCCTGCACCTCCTGATCATTCTAAGCACATATATTCCTCTTCCATGTCTCCCACTATCAGGTCACAGCAGCAAAAGAGCTTTAAATCCACATTGCAGAAAAGTAAGAGGAGTGTCAAGAAAAGGAAAAAGAGGGAAATGAATCCAAGGGATTTTATCACTAATAAGAATGTGTCAGTAAACCATATTGACAAAAATGCTCCAAGGGAACCTGGTTCCTTAGTACAACAATCTATGAAAGCTTAAAAGTAATGGAAAGGGCCTCCGATTGAACTACTGAGCATTATAAAGGGTCATCCGTGAAGAAACGGAGTCAAACTAAGCTAGCCGTGTCTGAGGATAATGCTGTTGGGATAGGAAGATGGAAAGGAAAGTCTGTTGAAGGGTCTAGCAAACAAAAATGAGAAACTGTTAAAGAACTTGGTTCACTGAGGTCCATACCCTGTGATAAGTGGTCTTTGGCAGCAGAGATTAAGAACTCAAAAAATATTGTGGTGTCGTACATTTGATCCAGCAATTTCAGAGATGGCAAGTATGAGACAAATTCTGGATATTGTGGAATTTCAACAATGGGAACACTTGTTTGAAGGGAGCATGCCTCTAGTTTACGAAGATGCAGTACAAACTTTTTACGCATCTCTTTTCACTGTTGAAGGGGATCACATTTGTGCGCTCGTAAATGGAGTAGACATTGTACTCGATATTTCAACATTGGGAAAGGTTCTCAGAATTTCGTGTGAAGGTATGTCCTAAGTTAAGGGTGTCTGTATTGTGAACTTTAGGAGAGACAACATGAAAGAGCAAGCTATTCAGCAGGGGGAACAGGTGCATAAGAAGGTATTGCTTCCTGAGTATCAGCTTCTCTTTGAACTGGTCAATAAGGTGCTTTTACCTTATTTTGAGAGGCGATCTATTGCTATAAAATTGGATATGGTCTAAATGGAAGCCCTTGATGAGTTTTTCCCAATAAATTTGCCAGCAATCATGATATATCATACGCAAAAAGTGGCAAACTTTAAAGGTGGGAATCATGGGCTACCATATGGCTTTCTCGTCACTCAGCTGCTCAGATTCTACAAGGTCCCCTTAGGGAATCCTAGAGTGGGGACACACAAGAAAACATTCTCTAAGACCAATTTAGAAGAATGTGAATCTATAGAAAGAGTTGGTGGAAGCATCTCGACCATTTCTCAGCTGATCAACACTCAAAATATAGCTTCTAAAGAGATCACAAGGTTGAGGGCTCAAAATGGTATCCTGGAAACTCAGCTCAGTTAAGTAGTTAAAGGTCCTAATTTTATTCATGAAGAAGTTGCTCGATTGTCAAAGGAAAATGATAAACTTCGAGCACAATTACTTGAAGAACAATTGTCTGTAAATGCTCGACTGGACTTGGTTCTCAAAACCCTTACATTCTTATCTTCCAAGCCTCCTTCTTCTAGTGTCCCTTAAAATCTTCTTTGTCCAGCTATTTTTTGCTCTAATAGTTTGTGGTTGCTATTTTATATTTGTTTTCTTTTTTTTTTGGCATGCTCAAATTCACTATTACTGCTCCTATCTTGCTCAGTCCACTGTAAACATTAATAAAACAGCTTCCCTTTTGCATGTACAATGTTGTGTTCCTCTGGCTTCTTTTTTCTATCATGTTGTGTGCCCATATGTGGTATGAGCTAGCTGTGTTAGACTTCTTTATGCTATTTACCTGCTTGTGCTCTTTTTAATGATGACAAATGGGAGAAAGATGATTATGGTCGGTGATTAGGTGATTTCAGGTGAGCTTAGAGATTAAGGGGAAATGGTAGTTGATTAGGTGATTTCAGGGGAGCTCAGAGATTAAGGGGGAACTTCGTGTAGTTCCTGGAAGTCCATGACTTCGTGTAGTTCCTGGAAGTCACTGGAATATCAGAATATTTTAGGAGAACTCTGAGATTAAGGGAAAACCTTGTGTAGTTTCGGTACCTTATCTGGTTATTTCTGCTCTAAACAAGTACCATCCATGCCTAAGTTTGTCATCATCAAAAAGGGGGAAATTGATGGGTTTTCAATGTCTTTGCCTTATGCTTATGTTGTTTTGATGATATAACAAACTTGTTGTGAAGAACCAAATAGAGAACCTAATCCATATTTGCATTGTCCTGGTCCAAGTTTGAAAATTAGAAAATGAATGAACGACCTCAGGGAGGAACACAACAGGGACCTGGTGACATGGTCCCTTAGGGTTCTCCGACAAATGTACAAGTCAATGACTGTCCGCAATCATTATAAAGAGGAACACAATAGGGACCTGGTCTCTTAATGTTCCCTATCAGAAGTACAAGTCAACTGAAAAGCTGGAATGTAATAGTAGAAAGTGACTATCCCGCAACTATTACAAAAGAGGAACACAACTGGGACCAGGTCTATTAGTATTCTCTGATAGAAGTACCAGTCAACTATCTAGCTGGAACGCACTTGCACAGAAGTGACTGTGCAGACAGTTCAGCAGTCACTTCTCATTGGGAAGAAGCGTACATCAAGAATTGACATCACTATCCATTGGGATATCTTTTGCGATATAACAACCTAGTGCAAGATACAACACCTTTGTACATTCAGTGATATTCTCTCAAGCATAATATCGTTCATCCGAAATTGAAGTCACTAGTGTGTCAAGAACAAGAAGACAAATCCACTAAGGATCAGTTTCTTAATGAGTTTATGTACATCTGTAGTTGAGTTGTAATCTTGTTATTTGTTCTTCAGTGTATTTACTAGTTTTCTTTCTTAGAAGATTTGTCTTAGGAACAAACCAAAAAGTGGTAAACTTTCGAGTTTTGTTGTGACTAGGAATATTCATAAGTTTAAAGCCTTTGTAACTAGGATAGTTATAGAGTGGCTTGTGGTGGGTGCATAACAAGTTAGTTGAAGTCTTTGCAATAGGGTTTTTGCAAAGTTGCATGTAATAGGGATATTGCAAGTTAGTGAAGTTACAAGCCTACAAGAGTAGGTCGTGATTTTTTGATTCCCTTGTATGGTATTTTTCCACGTAAAAATACCTTGTCTTCTTTACTTTTAGTCTTTATAGAATTCTCAGTATCATCTCATATAGGAATAGGTACTCTATTGTTTGGTGAACTCATATAAACTAACAAACTCGCACTTGCGGTTAGAGGTGTGCACCTACGGAACTTGGATGGACTGAGAATTTTCTCTTCTGCACTAGAGGAGCCACATATGTGGCTGGTATGTGGCAGATGCGATGATTGGCCTGTTGAGAGATACTTACAGATGCGGGATTTGCACTGCACAAGCAGTGTCGTAGGTGCGACTGTTTGGCCACAAATGTGGATTCTCTGGCAGCTTGTTATATTTCGAGGGTTAGCTCATTTTATCATATTTTGATATTAAAAGCTCAAAGTTGGGCAATTTTTGAAAGGATTTTCACTATTGGGATTGGGGTAAGTATTTTTAACTCTAATTTTATTGTTATACATGATTCAACCTTTAATTTTTTGCATTTGATTGATTAATCTAAAAGAGAAATTGAGGGTTTTGGCAAAAAAATTTTAAAGTGAATAGTTGGGTTTTGAACACCGATTTGGAGTCAGATTTGGATGAAACTTATTTGGTTGGACTCACATTCAAATAGTTTGTCATAATTTGTTAGTTTTGTCAGAGTTCCAATGTGCAATTTTGGGTTGACTTTGTAGTTGAGTTTGAGTATTTGATTAAAGATTCGACCTTATCATTTGGATTTGATTCCTATGACATTATTTGATATTTTTGAGTTCTTTTCGGCTAGATTGGAGCTGTTCGGATGTTGATTCGCGCGGGAAGGCATTTTTAGAGTATTAATCTTGCTTGTTTGAGGTAAGTAGTTTATTAAACTTGGTTGATGCACTAATTGCCTGGGTTATTAGTGTTGGCTACATTCTAAGAGTGGAACACGTGTGAGGGGATTGAGCCCATGTGCATATACTAAGGTATTATTCATATTCTAGGTAGTGATTAGGCTATTATATGCCTTGAATTGATTTCTATGATTCATGTTACCATATTTCTGATTTTGCACTTCCCTTTGTGAGCTAATTTAATCGTGTTAGAGATTATTTATTGGTTAATCTCCTATACAGATATGTTGATTGATATTCTTGTGGTGTAATCGCCTGGTTTTAACCATGGTAGTACACTTCGCACATGACTACACCTTAGCATGTCACTTATATCATCCCGTGAGTATGTAACTTGATATCCATTGTTCATGTACATGTATTTTTGTATATTCTTCTCTATGTGATGTGGACTGGGTTGATAATATATGAGTCCATCCGGTGGTTATATATGGCATGTGACTTATCCGTCCAGCGTAGAGGTGGTTAACGGGTAGGTGGGGTCAAATATGAGCGGGTAAAAAACATATAATCTAAAAAGCTAATAAATTATCTGACCCGACCCGTATTTTGAGATGGATAAAAAACGGGTTATCCGGTGGATAATATGGATATCCATATTATCCATGGCTTCTTGAATATGATTATTTATGGGATAATTTCTAGTCTCCCAAACTTGAGGAACCCCTAATTTGAGGCTTTACAAATGTAAAAGTTAAACACATTCGTTAACCATTGGTTAAACATTTTCTAAGTGGATAATATGGTTCTTATCCATATTCGACCCGTTTTTAAAAAGTTCATTGTCCAACCTATTTTTTAATGGATAATGTGGGTGGATAACTGTTTTTTTAAACCATTTTGCCACTCAAGTCCATCGTATGGATAAGGACCCATCCCCCTAAGGTCACCCTTTCATGTTTCTCTCTTGATGTTGTATATGTGGTAGGACGAAAACTAGCAAGTGTCTGTTTTGTTTATTGATTTTCTTCTATATTTGCAATTACCTTAAATGTATACATGTTTTATTCGCATATATTCTCTATATGCTAGATTAGAAATTTATACATGCATTTATGCATATCATCTCTATATGCAACCTTACTTGATGAGATGAAATACTGTACATATCTTCTTTATATGTGAATCTGTGTGGGTTGACTTGTTTAATCATGCATATATTCTCTACATTCAACTGATGAAGGATTATCTGGTATTTCAGCATGTTTTCTTTATATGCAAGTTTGATGATTTAATGATATTGGATGCATATCTTCTCTATATGTTATTTGGTTACCTGATTCATGACTTAGCACATTATCTCTTTGTACACAAATGTGGTCTTATTTGTGTTATATGATTAGATGACACCATTGCAACGTATTTGTGAAATTTAGGAATTGAACAGGTTATTAGCGAGTATCAATAACAATTCTTGCCACAATTACCTTATTGAGGTTAGTTATGATACTTGATGAGTGTATGGGGTCGGTTGTACTTATACTACACTTATGCACCTTGCGTGCAGATCTTGGAGTTGAGTTGTTGTGGATGATAGAAGTTGGCATTGAAGATATACCCATTTTTCGGATATAGCTACCACTTGTACTTGGTAGTTTTGGATTCGTACTATGTCCATGTATATTCTAACAGATATTGTATTTATTTTTGTACTAGTTTTGTAAATCTAAATTTTAGTGGCTCATGACTTGTACTACCAATTCTTGGGTTATTGTATGGAAACTCAATTATTTTATTTATTAATTATTTATGATTTTACTTAGAGTTGTGTTGACTGTTGTTTTGCTTACCTAGCGAGTTGGGTTAGGTGCTATCACGACTAGAGGGATTTTAGGTCGTAACAAGTTGGTATCAGAGATCTAGGTTCATAAATTCTATGAGTCATGAGAAAGTGTCTAGTAGAATTTTGCGGATTAGTATGGTGACGCCCATACCTATATTCAAGAGTCTACATGGCTTCTAGGAACATCCCATCTTCTTTATTTATCGTGCGACTTTATTAAGCTTGAAGCTTATATATTCAATTTCTTTCTATTCGCTCGTATGCGATATTGAGCACTCGGTATCAGATGTGAATCAATGACTTGTGATGTCGGGTATGAGGTACGAGATGTGTTATCTATGTTGGAGGTACGCTACTTTGGAGAACTTGAGGTCAGGTTCAAATCGTAGCTTGGGCTCAACAGTTCAAATTGTGTAAGTTATTGAACTTGGACATATATGTTCTAAAGAGTCCCTAAGAGTGGGATGAATAGCGCAGTAAGTTGCGAGGTAGCTATATGATGGGTATTATATGATTGAGGACCATGCTTAGATGGTTTAGATGCGATGAGAAGAATTTGCTTGGGGAGTAAAGGACTATATGTATTTGATTTCTGTCTTGATGTGTCGTACACTCTAGAGTTTAGAGTGTGTTAAGGGATCATTTAGTTGTTCATGTGTGGAATGAGTAGATTCTTATGTCTGGTTGACGACTTTATACCCGGGAATATTAAGTGACTACATAGTGGTGGTGACCATGATATGGTCACAGGGAGATGACAGTTTGAGGCTAAGCCAGGTGGGTTATCTCCTATAGATTATTCCGAGGTTATGTGATCCTTATGGCATTTCGATGAAGAGTTTTCTTTCTACCCAGTGGGATGTGTATGTGCTGCAATTTAAGTTCTTATTGATTGAGGAAGTTTGCACGAGATCACGAGGATGGATATGCTCTTAGAAGATGATTTGAAGTATTTTATGGCGAGTGCTACATGATCTTATGAAGGATTTAGTTGAATTACAGTGCGAGATCATAGAAGTTATAAGGGAAGAATGGTGTGGTTATCAGATGATGTGTACTATGGCTTTGAGCTAAGTAGGGGACTTTACTATCAACGATCAAATTGCATGGTCATGTGTTATATTAGTTTTGGTTTGACACATATTTGTGGATAAGTTATGACTTAAATAAGGCTGACTTTGAGGATGGTGTGGGGAAGAAAATTGCTAAATTCTTGATGTACTATACTTTATGGGAATATGGAAATCTTGGAATGATTCGGGTTTTCTATTTGTGTTGGATGTAGTGTGTTAGGAGAAGGGATTCACGCGATTGCTTAAAGATGGGGTTACTTCTTTAGGTGTTTGTGTGCTAATGGGGCACAAGTTCCTCGGCTCGTATTGGCGGTGCATTGGAGATTAGCATAGAATGGATGACTCTCAAGAAGATTCTAATGAGTTCAAGATTAATATGTGGTATTTGAGGATTTTTTGGATTTATATATGGCTAAGATCTGAGATTTGCATTGTATGGTGATGAAACTTGTGGTAGTTATATATCATTTGTTATTCTACATTTCAGTATCTGAGAGGTCAGAAAAACAACTTTAAATTCAAAAACGTCTTTTCAGAGTAGGCATCTCAATTGCGGTACTAGTAGGTGCTTAAGAGGGAGCACAATGGCTCATGAGCCTTAAGACGATGTGGTTTCATGCTAGGATATCTTGGGGTGAGTTTTGGGTTAAGCATCATAGTGTACTAGCAAGGAGGAGCGTTAACTTAAAGGCAAGTCGAGAGGAGCTCCAAGAAATAGGTCAACTTGGTAGTTGTTTGGATCACATAGTAATAGAAATGATTGGTTTTTGTTGTGGTGAGACTTTACACGTATTTTGTGCCAATACCCTTGGGTTGGGCAATCTGTTTGACTTGGTTGAGTTAGAGGGATTCAGTTTTGATGGCTTGATTATGTGCAAATGGGTTCAAAGAGTTCTCGATGGTGTCGTCCATAGCATGAGATAGATGTCTTCTATAGGTATGAAGAGTATGTTGTTATTTTTCTCCTGGATGAGGTCAAGTGAAAGGTTTTTAGCTGATGGAGTGTGTATCTTGCTTGCGATTCAAAGATGATAATGGAATTCTCGTGTTTTCATATGATGGCATGATAGATGCGGGCAACGTGTGGGATTAAGGTTTACATGTTAAAGGTTGCGATTCTGTTTCTAAGAGTAGGTCATGAGATCTAGACAACATTGTTGGTTTAAGATGTTTAGAATAATAGTTGGGATATTTGGTATTATTTGGGGAGGGTGTGCATTTCAGAAAGGGGCATTGTGTTTTGAATTGCGGATACTGGACTAGTATTGCAGAATTCGTGTAGTTATTGGCTGTTGATTTTAAGCTTTGCTATGTGGTGAAGAAGATTCATGAGAGTGTCTCTCGCAACAAGATTGTGTATAGGGGATGGGTCAGTCATTTAAGTGGTGAAGTTAGGATCAGATGTGGTGATTCTTGTATTCTTGGGAAATTAAGACTAGGAATTCTTAGAGGTGGACTATTCCTTGATTGTGGACTATGAAGATATGACCTGAGTTAGATAGCTGATGGTATGTGTTATGGATAGGTTACTGTGGATCTTTGGAAGGTTATTTGCCTATTTTTGGAGGATCTTAATTGATTTAGGGGCCCATTGGTAGGCCCAATGAGAATGTGTATTCTACATCGGATCAAGCTTGTTTACTCAGCACAACTATATTTGTGGTGTGTCATCATCTAGAGTTGATCTTATTCATGTTTTAATATGTTTGTGCTACTCTCTAATGGTACGACAGGTTGTGAGAATGTTGCCTATTTAGACACATGATGCGATTCTATTTGGGCGTTGTGGAAAATTTCGAGCAATATGGCTCTTGGGGTATTGAATGGTCGATTGTGTCTTGGTTGTTGTTTTCATGTTTGCGGTATATTGTGCTATCCGTTTCTCCAATGTCATGGTCAGGTACTTCGCGTGCTTGTTGTTAATATGTATATGGTTGTTGATTGTGATCATCATGGCTTGAGGTATTCCATATGGCCCAGTGTGTTTGTATTTGGTCACACACTGCAACGGAGTTATGCTGGAATATGATCCTTTGTGCTGGAATATGATCCCTTATTTCCTGTGTTTTGTTTCTCCTATGTGAGATGGTTTCTCAGCATTGTGATTTGTGATTGTATCTGTTGCGCTTGAGGGATTGTTCTCTCTTTTGGTTCCCCTTTCATTATCAGTTATATTTGAGTTGTTGCTTGAGGGTGCACAAATTACATCATATATAGCTCTAGGTGCCATTGGTGTGGCATGCCGGTCAAGTAGCTTGCACTGGGTAAAATGTGATTTTTGGACCTTGAATTTGAGCTATTAGATATAGTTAAGGTATGTTTGGAAGAGTGTTGTTACTAATCAACTATCACACCACATCCTCGGGAGGCGCGACCGGCGCTCAATCGAGTGATCCCAATTGAAGAAGCCTTTTTAACACTTACTACTCAACTCAATATGATTAGGGGAAACCGTGCTTTTGTTTATTTACCCAATAGGAAAGATTGAACATTCAATGTTGATAGATCATTTTATATCACAACCTTAAACCATAGTTAAGTTTCCAAGATTCCATGCAATTACAATTTAAAGAAATTAGAGTTTAAGATAACAACCTAGTTCATAGACCCATCCAACACCCGTACATAATCCATGCAAATGTCTACGGAGCCTCTAAGGATACAAAAGACAATTATGACAATGCTGACAACAAGGCCTCGGCTATACCTCAAAAGTGGATATCTATAACAAAAGATGTACAACATAACCCCTTCAAGGAGAAACGGGCTCACCAAGGCTTTGAGAGGAGGACACTCTGCTACGTGCGATCGACACTGTCCACTATGGAGCCACCTACATTCATTTAAAAGTGTAGCGCCCCTGGCAAAAGGGACATTAGTACTATGGAATATTACCAGTATATATACCTTAACACCATCTTATTAGAAATAACTATCATACAAGAAAAAGGAAATAACAAGAGAACATCAAAAGCTTTAACTGAACACCATATCATCAAATAAAAGAATCATATAACTTTTACACAACTTCCATAGCCTTAGTTTGGGGCATTTCATACTTTTCATCATTATTCACAATACCGTCGCTTTCTTGAGCGGAGTCCAATCACGACCCGATCGGCTAGGTTGCCTCATTTGAGACATGTACCTTAATCACAATTCGTTCTCACTTTTCGGAATTCAATATCAGCACAATACCACCATGTGTGCGGCATGACATCCGATCACGACCCAATCGGCTAGGCCGCCTTACCAAGGCGTTGTTCCTTTCTCATTAATCATCTCATTTCAATCTTTATTTCGTATATATCAATCCATAGGCACTTATGGCCATAATTGTCACATTATTTCTATTTTCAATGTTAACCTTGCAATTTGGGACCATAAGCACATACAAAAGCAATTCAAGTTGTAAGCATATGTAAGGTTTCACATAGTTGGCATGACAATCTCAGTTCTAATCTTGGCTTGTAGACTAGGCATTTCAATACATGGTCCATATTCCTCGCACAACTCTAAATATCAAGAATAGTACATAGAACACATTGAGGCACACCTTTCATGTGCATATGTATAATTTCAAAACCAATTCATGTGAAATAACAATCAATACATCAATTAAGTTTTCAGTCTTATCACATTTGCACATACACCAACGGAACTCAATTTCTAATAAAAAGGGGTTTTAGCCATACATACCTCAATAAAGCTTTCTTTAATTTCTTACAAAATTCCGGAACTCTTAGCAACTTCAATCCATTTTATGAGAATTACAAATAGGACCAAGAATTAGAGACATGAATAAGATTCTAGCTCATTTAAGTAAATTATCAAGCACTAAATGTGCACTATGATTTTAGGACCCTTTTGTGAAAGATTTTTATCATTTTACACCCCAATTGCTATCTTTTTAGTTCACAACCTCCACATAACCTATTATCTTTTATACATTCAAGAAAATTCATTCTTATACCCATGAACCCCCAAGCTAATTACTCATTCTAGTGTGAATTTCAAAACCAAAGGTTATGGCTCAAGTTCTTACCTCTTGGGGTGAAGGCCTAGCAAATTTTATTTGATAATCTTTAAGGGTTTAGGCAAGAATTGAGTGGGGATTTGATGAAGATCACACTATCTCTATAGAACTTCCTCTCTCACTCTTTTTGCAGAAGAATCTCTTAAAATGGGTCTAATAGGGTGTTTTTAATGGGATGGGGTCTGGTTTTAAAAGTTAGAATTAGGAGCCCCGACACGATCTACGATCGCATATGCTATCGCATAATGGACATGTGACCTGCAGAATGGACCGCAAAAATGACCCCAAAAACCTGAACAAATTGCCCGGGTATGCGATAGAAATGCGGTCCGCATACCTATTCTGCGATTGCATAATGCACTGCAGAACTGCCCCTCACAAACATTCCAAGGGGATTATGCGATGACTATGTGGCCCGCATATTGATTATGATGAGTGGTTATTATTTTTTACATATTTTTTTCATCCTTGGTAGTGTATGAAGGTTTATAATAAGGTTTTACTTGATATGAGGTATGTCGCCGGTACCAGGTTTGTTATTGAGCAGCTTTAGTGGTCGGAAGTTATTGCTTTGAGTATTTAAGTTATGTGATATATCATGTAATAGTGTCTTGGGATATGGTTATTGTAAGGCCCCGTAAAAAATTTGTGCTCAAAACCTAATAGCTCATGGTGTCAAGATCCAAATATGCGTTAGCAAGCTCACCATGGTTCAGACCCTTTATATTGATCCAAGTTTTTAAAAATCAAACAATCAAGTTTTCTAGAAGAGTGCCATTTTGCGGTCCAGAATGCGGTCGCAAATCTAGTATGCGGACCGCAATCCTGTCGCATATTGAGTTAGTGGTTTGGTTAAAAATTTAAGGTCTAGATGCGGTCCATTATGCGACCGCATAACTAATATGCGTACCACATTTCCACCTCAAAGTGGGTCAATATGTCAGTCAATTTAAGGTCAAAAATGCGGTCCATTATGCGATCGCAAACCGTGTATGTAGACCGTATTTCCGCCTCATACCTAATAAGTGGAAACAGGTTTTTGGAACACTTTTTACGGATGTATTTCGTATCTGCGATCGCAAAGTGCGACCACAGACCCGACTCAAACTCCTAATTTTCTAAATTTTAACCCCGACCCCTTTTTTAATAAAACACCCCAATACCTCATTTTAACCACTTTTCTAAATAAAAATAAGGGAGAGGGAGGAGGGGTTCTTGAGGGAGAGTTCATCTTCTTCAAATTGATTCTTCAAAACTATATGGGTCGGGAAATTTCAAAGTAAGTGTCTTCATCCCTATTCTTGCAGGTAAAATCCCTAATCAATTTTCATTAACTTTCAGGTTTAATTGGGGGTGGGGGGGGGGAAGTCT
>MU704317.1:121788-150682 GCA_026770625.1 Nicotiana glauca
ACTGTATATATAAGGCAAAATCTATTTTTTATCTCTATATATTAAGTTTTGAACACCCTTGACACAAGGCAAATGTTTGGCTCAGTGGTCAAGGGTGTTCAAAATGTGTAGAAGATCCCAGGTTCGATTTCCGTGAGCTGCAATCCAATTTTTTTTTGAACACCCTTAGTATATATCCTGCCTCCGCCACTGCCACCAGCTATGGCCACTAGAGGAAGATCCACTAACTGCCCTAGTTCAGAATCATGTCACAATTGTGGATGCTCCAGCAGCAACAGCTCTGGCACCAGCTGTGCCCATTATGATTTCGGGTCTTTAGGAGGCCTTGGCTCAGATCCTATCAGTTTGCACATGCCTAGCTTAGGCGATTTCAGCCACTATGGCCGCAGCTACTTCTAAGGACGGGGGAGTCAATCAACCTCCCGTCGTTCGCACACCTGAGCAGGTTGTGCAGGGACTTCAGACACATGGGGCACATCCAACCCTGCCTGTTGGAGCTGCTCAGGACTATGTAGTTCCTACTATGCCAGAGGACGAGCATCATAGGTTGGAGAGGTTTGTCAAACTTTAGCCTCTGACCTTCAGTGGCGCAGAGGGTAAGGATACCTAGGGTTTCTAAGATAAGTGTCAGAGGATGCTTCGTACAATAGGTATTCTGGAGACCAGCAGGTTCACTTTCACTACTTATCAGTTTTTTGGAGACGCCTTCACTTGGTAGGAGGCATTTGAGTGGCGTAGGCCTATTAGTGCAGCACCCCTTACCTGGCAGTAGTTGTCTGTTCTCTTTCTGGAGAAGTATATGCCGCAGTCTCGTAGGGAGCAGCTGTGTAGGGAGTTTGAGTGGTTACGTCATAGAGAGATGACTGTGACACAGTATGAGATGAGGTTTTCTGAGTTAGCTCGCCATGCAATTTGGTTGGTCCCGACCAATTAAGAGAGGATTAGGAGGTTTGTTGATGGCCTCACTTCTCAGCTTCGTATTCTTAAGATTAAGGACAGGGTGACTAGTGCAATATTTGAGGAGGTTGTAGACATTGCTCATGAGATTGAGTCTGTTCGTCGCCAGGAGCGAGAGGAGAGGGAGGCCAAGAGGCCTCAAGGATCTGGTAGTTACAGTGGTACTCCTTTGAGATGTCAGTTTCAGCACGGCAAAGGCCGACAATTCAGGCATGATCAGCCAGCTCACCCAGGTTATTATGGGGCATAATCGGGCTGTTGGTTATCACAGTTCTCATCAGGTCCAGTAATTACTTAGTGCCCTTTCAGCTCAAAGCTCATCCCGTGCTGCATCAGTTTAGGGCTCTTCTATGTTAGGTGCATCTTCTAGTCACTCTAATGTGAGGGGTTCCCTTCATCCCCCTTCTTTAGCACTTGGGAGTTGTTATGAGTGTTGAGAGACGGGTCATATGTAGAGGCAGCGCCCTCGTCATCTTGGGGGTTCGTCCCAGCAGAGGGGTGAGCCATCGGCTTCAGCACCAGTTGCTTACTCACCATCCACACAACCATCTAGGGATGAAAGTCAGTCGACTAGGGGTCACCCCAGAGGAGAGGTCGAACAGCTGGAGGTCAGGCCTATTTCTATGCACTTCTAACTAGACCAGATGCTATTGCTTCTGATGCTGTTATTTACAGGTATTGTTTCAGTCTGCTACAGAGATGCCTCTATATTATTTGATCCTAGTTCTACCTTTTCTTATGTGGGCACGTGGGCCCGAGGGCATTTTTGTCAACTTTTCGTTCGGGGTTAGGAATGGTTATAAATTGAGCTTTAAAGTATAATTGAGCATATATTAATCGATTTATATGATCGTTGGCTAGTTTTGGAGCATTGTGCATTGGTACAAGTCTTCGGAAGGATGTAGAATTCCATTTGCGGATCTTAGGAGCGAGGTGAGTCTCCTTTCTAATCTTGTGAGGGGGAATTTACCCCATAGGTGAGTTAAATTGGTTATGTGCTCCTATTTGTGGGGGCTACGTACGCACGAGGTGACGAGAGTCCGTGCGTAGCTACTATTATGCTATTGTCCGGGTAGTTAGGACCCATCAGCATGTTATACTTGAATTAATTATGAACCCATCGATGACTTGGATTGTTTAAATCATGCTTGATTAGTAAACGAATTTAAAAAGAGATTAGATATCATTTCCTGAACTTGTTAAACAGAGAATTGGCTTATTTGGATAATTATTCCTCGATAAAATTCTAATTGGCTATCTGAGCATGTATTTTATGTTGACCGCGTCGCATGGATGATTCGCGAGCGGGGTAATAGATCACATTAAACTAATAAATAAAATTCTAAAAGGACTTAAGCTTCGTTTTCTCAAAGTATTAAAGAGAATTGGCCTTGCTTGGATAATTGCTCCATGTTGACTTCTTGACTGATTGTCTGTCTGTGTGTGTTTATTTTGGAACAGGGCGAACGCCTCGGCAGATTAATAGATGCATCTATAGGCGCGCCGTCAACCTTCGGCAAGTGCACATTTATTTCTGTTGGATCGGGTCGTTGCCTCGGTATGATTTGTGTATGCTTATATTGCTGCCTGGATTTATTTAAGCTGTTACATGCCTCACTATGGCTCGAGATCATATTGTTAATAATGAAAAGAAACCTTGGAAATTTCCTATGAAGGAATTACGTGTTTACTTGTTTCCTCTATTTGGATTAGAATCATGTCTATAAAGAATAAATCCACTGTTGATATGTATATTAAGAATAAATAACCGTTGGACCATTAGAGTGTGTCAAAGTTGACCATCTCATCTCTACCCCTTCGGGATTAGGCGGGACACTCACTAAGTACACGTTGATTACGTACTCATACTGCACTTCTGTGCATTTTTGTTGCACAGGTATATATATACAACTCTAGCAGCCTATTGGGCGTAGCAGCATGGATGACGCTAGGACTAGGTGAGCTACATCATTTGAGGCGATCGCAGCTAGGGTAGTCCCTTCCAGTGTACTGTATTTACTTTTCGCCCACTGTATTCCGGGCGGATATTGTATTTTATTTCTCTTATCAGTAGTTGCTCATATACTTGTGACACCGGATTTCTGGGATGGTTTACAGCGAATTTGTACTAATTGTTATTATTTAAATTTGAATTCAAGCACTGAACTTTTATTTATAAAAATGGAAGGATAAACCTTAGATTTTTAAAAGTATTAAAAGAGGAATTAATTGATAATTTAGTTGGCTGGCCCGACAGAGGTGTCTGGCGCCACCACGACCCTTAGTGGATTTTGGGTCGTGACACCATGAGGCTCGGATAAGTTTTGGAAGAGTTTTTGGAAGATTTTTGCCGTTTTGAGCATAAGCATGTAATGATCTAAAGGTTATTTTTAGTTCTAGAGATCGAAATTTGATTTCGAGACTTTCGGAATTTTGATAATGAATTATAGGACTGATCTGGAAAGTTTGGTTTAATTTCATCAAGTCGCGATTGGGTTTTTGACGCAAAACATGTGTTAATTGTTTAACGAGCGAAATGGATATCTCACTGAGCAAACGAGCTCGGAATTGAGTTTCGATTGAAGGGCTATGTTCGTATTATTATTTGTGACTCATAGGAACAAGAATCATCAAATTCCGAGGTCCCAGGCCCAAGAAATGAATTTTTGAGTAAAATTATTTTTTGGAAATATTTAAGGAAAATAGAAATGAAATTTGATTAGAAAGTGATGGTATCGGGCCCGTATTTTAGTTCCGGCGCCCGGTACATGTCTTATATATGGTTTAAGCACTTTATGTAAAATTTGGTTGAAAACGGACATCGTTTGACGTGTTTTGGACTCAAAATGAAAAATTTGATGTTTTATGAAATTTGAAAGAATTCTTGGATTTTAAAGCTTAATTCGTGGTATATGACGTTATTTTGGCGATTTGATCGCACGGTTAAGTTCGTAGGATGTTGTTGAGTTTGTGTATGTATTTGATTAGGAGCCTCGAGGGCTCGAGAGTGTTTCGGAAGTGTCTCGGAGTGATTTCGGACTTCGAAAAATTGCAGATTTAGTACCCCATGAACAGTGACGTGGATAGTGGCGTGAACAGTGCCAGACAGAATGTTAAGTTTTGGAAATGGGACTTCGAACCAATTTTCCATTTTTGCAATTTGGAGCTCGGATAGGGCGATTTTTGGATAGATTTTCATAGAGAACAACGGGATAAGTGTTCTTAACTCAATTTTGGTTATATTACTCGAATCTATTGCAAGTTTTATCGTTAATCCGTGAATTTAAGGGAGAAAAACTTAGAAACCCTCTCGGATATAATTGAGGATTTGAAGGTCAAAACGATATGGGAAATTATTAAATTTGGTATGGTTAGACTCGTGAGGAGATAAGGAACACGTTGATGTAAAAATTTTTGAATTTCGGGACGTGGCCCGGGGCTCGGGTTTTCACTAAGTTCGAGAATCTTGATATTTTTTTATTCTTTTGAATGAGCTTTGTTCCCATAACGCATTGTGACGTATTCGTTCTGATTTTGATAGATTCGACGCACGTGGACATCAATTCGAAGGGCGAAGGCGTCGCGAATTAAAGAAATAGCCGGTTTGATATTAGTAATAGATGCAAATGCTGTGTTGAGGGTTTGAAACCCTGATTTGCACATCATAGTGCTATATTGAGGTGACTTGCACTCCGGATAACGGGCGTGGGGTAGAGAACTGTTGGGGATTATGACTTGGTCCATCCCGCTTAATGAAAATACTACATAATTGTATGGAGTTGAATTGATATCCTATTAAATGGATTAAATATCATAATTGGGCTTTGTGCCAACTGTTTGAATCCTTTAGGGATTGTTTTACTGGTTTCTTACCATGTGTACAGAAAATTGAACTCGGTCCTAGTATTAAATACTGTTTTGCAAACTCAGCCACTATTCTCAAAACTTGGGACTTAAATAATATTTCTAATGAAGTTTGGGCTGAATAATTTAATTACTATTGTGCCGAGAGGCTTATGTGATTTTGGACTGATTATGGGATCGGACTGCGCGCCGCAGCGGTATTATATTTATGGGATCGGGATGCGCGCCGCAGCGGTATTATATTGAGATTGATATGAGGCCGAGGGCCTAGATTTGATGCCACGAGATGGCTACACCCCCAGTGAGCGTCGTCGACGATAAATAAATGGATGGCTCGGGCTGCACGCCGTAGTGGGTATTAGAGAGTACCGGTTTATGTGTTGCATTGCATATTTGACTGTCATTATTTATTTCTCTGTTACAGCATTATTAATTTCGTTGGTTATCTTAATTGATGTTACCTGGTGAACTATTGTGATTATAGCTTTTCTTGTGCCTATTTAGGATTTCTTACTCTCAGCCTTATTTATGTTTATTACTCTCTGGGTTGGAAGTACTCACTTTACTCCCTGCACCTCGTGTGCAGATATAGGTGCACCTACTGAGGCTGAGTGAGACTATCTTTGTCGAGTATCGTATCGGGAAGCATTAAGGTAGCTGCATGGCGTTTGCATTCCTGATCTTCCCATCTATCCTATTTGTTTTATTCCGCATTTTCTTTAAAAAAATATGTAGTAGGTTGACATTCGTGTATTAGAGGCTCAGACTTGTGACACCTGATAGATTGGGCTGTGTAGTAGTATTTCCACTTGGGTTTTTCGCATGTTTCACTACATTTCAGACTTTCAGTGTTATGACTTAGTAATTAATTATGTTAATTAAATCATGAATTACATAAAAAGGGTTAAGGTTGGAAAATTGGTCGGGCTTGCCTAGCAGTATGTTGGGCGCCATCACGACCGGGATTTGGGGTCGTGACATTATTACCATTGTCTTTTTTTGTTTAACATTTTCTCTTCTCCATTCATATATGCAGATGGTAAATTCAACACATGCATTATGGTCTTGCCACCTTAATCAGGACATTTACCATGAAAACAGTTATGGTGATCAAATATACATTGTACGACAACCTCAAAGGTGATTGTGGAACAAAGTGAAAAAGTAATGGACTTCTATTTGCAGCAGATGTTACCTGTGTGAAAACTGACAAAAAGAATCTATCAACCATTTAAACTTTTTTTGGTGTTGACTTCATGATGCCACAGAATATCAAATGATTTCTTTCAGATTGGCAAGCACAAAGAATTGATAAAGCATTCTTCTATTGTAAAATAAAAAAGTATATTTTCAATCCTTCATTAAATTACCACATGTATGAACTGATACATGACATTACATGTGCATTTACAATGTCAGATTAGTTGAAAATATTTACCGTAGTCCACAAATATTGTCTATATACTATAATAAACGAGGTAATCTGCCTATTGTAATAGGTTTCTCGGAGGTGGCCCTAACCTAGGCTGTGACGCTTCCTGTTGAATACATAATGTTGACTTGTAGTTCGTTTACAATGTACGACAAAAACATTATCTCTCTCGATTGGTATAAGATACCAAACCAGACAAAGAAACATGCCATTTTCTTTTAGACAATTTAGGCTCCTACAGAATTGATGAAGTAGGAGACCATTTACTAAATATTATTAGAAACAATTGCGCTATTGGGCCCGTGCTTAGCACAGATAATTCCCACTAGTTGTAATATATACTTGGATATACAAACAAAGCATATTTTTGGCTACCAGGTGCCAAATACCAAAGAACAGGCTCTTTTATGCCAATTGTTGGGATAAGTTATCATGTAATGCCATTGTAAAAATTGCATGGGCCGCCCTATTTGGGCGCCCCTTTTTAACCTGTAGCCGTTTTGTCTTTCTGTTTGCACCCGTACTCATTTTTTTGTTAAAAGTCATTTGAAAAAGACTATTTTGCCCTTCTTTATTAAAAAACTACTTTCTCTCCAAGTATACGCTAGTCCTCTACTGTCTATGTCTCTCTCTCCCGTTATTTACGTTTTTTGATTTGTTCTTCTTCTGAAATCAAATGGTTTTCATTGTTGTTTTGAATTTTCAATTGCTAGTCGTCGTTGTTCCCACATTACAATTTAATCATGTAAAATTCGTTGTTGTTTTGGTTTATCTCCAAGTTGTAGAAAAATTTAGTCATGTTTTGTTTGTTCTCAAAGATTGATCCAACTTTTACTTCCTCAGGCAACGCATCGTGCCTAAGTATTTTACATGGTGGAGATTCTTTCACCTTTCTCCTCACTCTTTTTCTTGATTTCTGAGAAGCACAAGAACTTTTAGCAATTTCTTCAATTCTATCTGATGTTATCGGTATAAGCTCCATGTTTACTTCATCTTCGTTGTTGCTTAACATTGCAGAAGGTGCTGAAGTTTTTACAAATGAACTAAATCACTTAGTTATCTTCTACTAAAGTTTTTCTGGAAAAAGATGTATGACATAATTAATGAATCTTGCACAGAAAACTTCAGCTTATTAAGTGCTGAAGTTTTTAGACATAAGCTTAATAACTTCAGCATATTATTAGCTGAAGTTTTTGTGTTGAAGGTGCTGCAGTTTTTCGAAAAAATAAAAATAAAATACATAGTGCAGGAGGAAAACTTTAGCTACATTAGCCGAAGTTTTTACAGATTAATTGCGCAATATGAGTTTTTAATCTAAATCGTCATTGCATTCGCCAAGTCTTGTAAAAGCTTCCTTCTATTTATCTCATTGGAGTCGTCCTCGGCCCTATAATCAGCTGGTGGAGGGATTTCCTCCAACCCCATCAGCCGTGCCACTAATGCTGGCTCTTTTTTTACGTTTTCCGGCGAGTTATTCGGCGTTCGTAGGATGTCTGGTGATATCATGGGACTTCTTGGTACCTTTAGTTGATCTTTTTCATGTTTCCCTACTACTTTTTGTGGTGAAGACGCTCTTCTTGGTGATGAAATGTAGCTTTTCCCTTGCTTTCTTCCAGAAGTGAGGCGTTTGGTTTTGGTTTGGTATTTGGAGATAATCTGAAAGACATGCATCCAATAGACTTAACAACATGGTGATTTTCTGGTGGCGGTGGTTTTTGATGACGAGCCGATGCCATTAACGAATCTTGCCTCTTTAGCATTATTTTTTACCTAGTGTAGGAGCAAAACTTATCTCCTCATGCTTAAGTTTTTAAATATTAACTAAAAAGCTTCAGCACCTATGCCGAAGTATTTTGGTGCAATATGAATTTTTAAATTATCTAGTATACGAGAAAAACTTCAGCTTCTCCTGCTGAAGTTTTTAAATAATAACTAAAAAATTTCAGCACATATGCCGAAGTTTTTTGGTACAATATAAATTTTTAATTTAGTCAGTGTAGGAGGAAAACTTCAGCTCCCCCTACTGAAGTTTTTAAATAATAACTAAAAAACTTCAGCACCTATGCCGAAGTTTTTTGGTGCAATATGAATTTTTAATTTAGCTAATGTAGGAGAAAAACTCCAGCTCCTTTTGCTGAAGTTTTTTAAGTAATAACTAAAAAACTTAAGCACCTATGCCGAAGTTTTTTTGGTGCAACATGAATTTTTAATTTACCCAGTGTACGAGGAAAACTTCAGCTCCTACTGCTGAAGTTTTTAAATAATAACTAAAAAACTTCAGCACTTATGCCAAAGTTTTTTTGTGCAATATGAAATTTTAATTTATATTTTATTTCTTTTTTGACCCAGTATAGGAGGAAAACTCCAGCTCCTTCTGCTGAAGTTTTTAAATAGTAACTAAAAAACTTCAACACATATACAAAGTTTTTTTGTGCAATATGAAATTTTAATTTATGTTTTTTTTTACCCAATGTACGAGAAAAACTTCAGCTTTTAATTATTAACAAAAAAACTTCAGCAACTATGCTGAAGTTTAAAAACAATCATATAATGTTTTAATATAATTTCTTCTTCGTTAAGTTATTTGCCAGCTCGTTAACTAAATAACTTCAGCTTAGAATGTTATTTGAATTTGAATATGGAATTTGAATGCGAGACGCGATCTCAGGAGAGACGGACTGATGGAGGAGATACGGAGGAGATCTGGAAAGGGGTATAATGGTCATATTATTACGAATTTTTTGTTAGTTGGTTACGAAATCAATAATTTTTAAAAATAAGGTATAAACTAAAAGGTGGCATAAAAATAGGATACGGCTGCAAATCCCCCAATTGTCATTCTCTGATTTCTATATACTGTTTGTGACACTACAGGCCCAAGCCTGAAATCCCATGTCAAAAAATAATAATTTAAGAAGATAAAATATTTACGTACAGATTTTTAAAAAATTAATATTTGTATAAATAATTTTTTTTGATATTATGTATCTATATTTTCTTTCACTCAATTTCTAGTTTAGGTACGATTTTTTGTTTTCATTGCACACCCTATAATCTAAGTTCACAAGTATTTGGGTCTGTTATCTCGTGCTTTGTGGCAACTATTTTATTTACTAGCAACATTCCGTTGTTCTTGAATAGGTGCATTAATCAACTCCAGAATCCCAATCATGTTGCAAATTCTTGTTGCTACAGCAATATATCAAAAGGTTAACAGTGTCTACAAAGTGAATGAAAATGATATGTGACTTCAGAAGATCTCAGAACACTATTTGATTTATTAATATTATTAATCTTTAAATATTCAGAAAATATTTTTCATTCATCAAATACATGGTCATAAAAAATAACTTTGGCTCTACTAAATACACTCTAAAAATAAATTTCTTTTCTTCTTCCTCTCCCTTTAAATATTCTTACTCTGTCATGGCCTTCACTTTTGGACGTGACTAAAGAATTAGAATAATCAGCAAATCTTTCACAATTATACTAAGTTTTTGCCAAGGATGTTCCGGGTAATCAAAATTGTGGAATTGTTGTGACTAAGTCCGATCCCAAAGACAAAAAGTTTATGCAAACACTTTGACTATTTTTGTGCAGCTTTTATCTTGTGTATTTCTTTTTTCCATCAATTGCTTGTCTGTTGCGTTTATCAAGTCCACCTGCAGCACTTCTTCTACTCAATTTTCTGGATACTAGAGCTAGATTATTAATTAAGTTCGAAATTTCATCTAAATGCCATTTGTTATTGCATGATATTGTTTTTCATTTCGCTTTTAAGTAAACAATTATTAAACATATTGGTGAGTTGGTGACACGTAGTAATGAAAGTCATGCTCGGATTTATGATATATAAATAAATATCAAATACTCGTATTGATCATGACAATTTCTAAATTACAAATACTTGGAGGAAGTTGACTATTTTGGCCTTGATCATGACAATAATTTCAAACAAATAAAATTAAAAAATCGGCTGACTGTCTATTTTAACTGTTGTTATACATTAAGAGAATTTCCTTCGTCTTTGACGAACATAGACGATGATGGGCTATAATTACGTATTTTAGTCGCTTATTACACTCAAATTTACTGCACTTTGATTGAGTTTGAACTTTAATCACTAGTGTCTTGCACTAATTGTGTGTTTTATGCCTTGTAGGAGTGATTCCGAGCTATATAGATGTTATGGAATGAATTCAAGTGATTTGGAGCTTTGAAATCTGAGTAAAAGCTCAAGGAATTAAGTCGGGATCGCGTTTGGGGGTCAACGGATGATAATTAGAGCGAACGAAGAATCAAGCAGGCACATTGCGCACTGTCTAGTAAAATACATATAACTTTTTTCTCAGAACTCCATTTTGGCTCCAAAATATATGGTTGGAAAGCTAACTCAAAGGCTACAACTTTCATGTTTTAAGTTTTTCCAAATTCGGAACGTAACAGGGTGAAATATGCGCGAACTTTAGCGCAAACTCGCGCTAGTTAAGGAGCTGGAAGCAGAATGTCAAGGAACATGCGCGAAGGATGCGCGAGCTCGCGCAAGTCACCCGGGAAAAGTATCCTTTTTCACATTGGAGAAGGTACTATTGTTTGGGCCCAACCCTATTTGGGATATATACATAGAAAAACATTTTTGAGAGCAATTTTTGACCAAGGAAGAGCACAGAGCCGCTGTGGAGGCCGGGTTTCATCTTTTCTTCCACCAACTTAGTCTTTTTATGTTTCTTTGTATGATTTGTTGTTTTGCTGCCATGTCTATGTGGAGCTAAACTTCACGTTCTAGGGTTGTGATTCTTTTATGACTATTGTTATTCGGATATTGATTTTGATTTCTTAGTTCACCATATTGGTTTATTTATTCAATCATGCACTTAATTATTTGATTGCTTGATCACCAATTGAATACTATCTACGAATCTAGAGTTGAACTCGAAAGTGGGAATTCTAGATTGCATATAGGGATTGAGTAGAGCAAGTTCTTGAACCTGGGCATCGGGGAACGGATTCGCGGTTAGGATAGACATATACCTAATTGTTTTGCTTGGTTGATTTACAGGAATTATAAATGCGTTCTTGTTGATTCTAACTCCATAGACATATAGGCGTTAGGTTAGCTTGAATAGGCGAGTAAGAACTCGACAGATTCTTATGAGCAATATTAACCCTGTCAACCAATAAACTAGATAAATTAGTTAGTCAATTCAATTGAAGAATACAATAGGAATGTTAGATAGCCCATAACCCTAGATCGTTTTCATTACATTGATATCATAAAAATTTGCTCATTCTCTGTCCAAAGTTCATTATTTGTTTTTATTTATTTTAATTAGTTCATAATCAAATATTTCTAGGTTTAATTCTTGTATAGATAATTAGGATAGTCTAATTTAGTTAGTAGTTAATCACAAGTCATCGTGGGATCGACATCCGACTTTTAGTCACTTTATTACTTGACGACCGCGTATACCTGCACGTGCGTTTGGCCGCAATAAATTTTTGGCGCTGTTGCCGGGGACTTAGAAATTAGCTATTCTTCTAGATTAGACATTGAATTTTTTTTATTCATTTTTTTTGTTTTAGTGTATTTAATATTTTTTATTTATTTTAACATGGAATCTTGGAATGAAAGTTATTCGAATGATGGTTGTTCTTATTTTGATGATACTTGTCCATACTGTGGAGGACCGCGCTGGTGGAAAAATTGTCAGAATGTTCCCGGGAGCGAGTTGTGCACACAATCTCAATCCTTTGAGTGAAATATTTGTAATATGTGTGGTGGTCAAGATGGCCAGTGGGATGGTTGTCCTAATTCTTTTCATCCTTCTCTGAGCCCTCATTATGATCATCCTAATAATGTTTGTGAGTTTGATAGGGGCAATGAAGTACAAGATATGGAACCTGATGCATATATTAGAGATATTTTAAGGCAAGTAGCAGAGCAACAGGATGAACTCAAAAAAGATATGAAAAGAATGAGGCAACAATCACAAGAATGAAGGCCAATATAGAAGAATTGGATGAAGATAGTGAGTACCAGCAAGAGGAAAATTTTGAAAAATAGGAGATTTTGAATCAAACTTGGCTGGTGGAACAAGCTGAAAGATTGGAGATATATGAGGCTCAATGTGAGAAAATTACAGATGGGATACAAGACCTAATAGAAGGAAGAGCTAAAATAGGACAAGAGATCGAAAAAGTTGGCACTGTTATTCACGACTTGGGAGCTCAATTGATTGCAAAGTTTGATGCGTCTAACGCCCAACAAAATAGTTCTGAGTTGTGTGAAACTGAAAAGGAGTTTATACGCCAATTCGAGGAGCTAAAATTGGAGAGTCAATCATTCGAGCGTACTTTTATTAATGATGTTCATGTTGAGGAAAGCACTCTAAAGTCATGTGAGGAAGTAGATAATGTTATATTTGAAGACTCTAGTGTATGTACATATGAGGATGTAACTAGTGATACAATTCTAGAGTTAGGGCGTACTGCTCATCATTCCATACATTTTTCAACATTGTGTTTGGATGATGACATGGAAATCGAGTCATCTGAGCCTGTGGGGGAGCCAATGTATGAGGACTTGGGTGCTTATATTCTGGAGTTTATCATGCCAGAGAGACATAATTACATACCTCATTTGAAAGCCAAAAAGTGTAGCACACGATATTGGTTGCTTGGCCCTGTTAAATTTGTCTCACCACCCCTAGAGCATAGAAAAAAGCTTGAAGCCAAATTGGGGGCTCAATTCATAAATTCGAGGTGGAGGCAAAAAGTGATTCACGTCGTGCCGCGACGTTAAATTAGGTGCTTGTTGGGAGGCAACCCAACTTTACTACAACAACAACAACAACAATCCAGTATAATCCCACTAGTGGGGTCTGGGGAGGGTAATATGTACGCAGACCTTAACCCTACCCTGGGGGGCAGAGAGGCTATTTCCAGGAGACACTCGGCTCAAGACAGCAACAAGAGACGAACAACCCAACTTTATTTCTTTCTTTTATTTTTGTTTATTTTATTTTTCTATCTTTGTAGCATTTTTTGTAGGATTATGAGCATAGAAGAAAAGCCACTAGAAGTGTGCAAAAGTGAGCTATGTGATTGAAATAAGTGTGGGGTGACCGCACAAAGGATCGTACCTGGAAGAAGTCTGAGTATCCCGTGAGCTGCTAATGCTTCGTCCTTTGGCCTACCAGGGAGTCTCTTTTACCCTCTTATTATTTTTAGTGTGCATTGAGGACATTGCACAATTTTAAGTATGGGGTGAGGAGATTGTTTAGGTGAGATTCTGTGCTATCTTATCTTAGTTGTAGTACTCGTTTTTAGTGTAGTAATTTTTGTCAAAAAAAAAAAAAAATTGGACTTTTCCTGACGATGGATCTCCTAGACAGTTTTCTTGAGGGATTTAAGTCTAAAGAAAAAGGATAAAAAAATTTTCTTTGTAGGTAGTGTAGAAATTCCTCCTTAGTTTTTCTTTAGGCCACGGTTCTTTTCCAAGGGTTTTATTTGAACCGGGTGTAGTTAGTTTTTTTTGGGAGTAGGAGCCATGGTGTTGTGCTTTGAATTGAAGCAATATCTCTTGACTTGGTTATGCTTGGAGAATAGTGAGTACTTTGGTTGTGACACTTAGGCTCAGTTTTTGACTCTTGTAGAAGTACCTTAAATTGCATTTGATGTCTAGAACTTGCCCCGTGTGTTTGCAAAGCGAAATAGTAGTTTTGTTCAGTCTTGGAAGTGATATATGCATTTCTTTGTTGAGCAAGATATGTATATATTACCCGCCTAATTATTATGTATCGTAGTTAACCTCTTTGAACCTATAATCCTTATTCTTTGGCAACCACATTACAAGCTTTACCCATTTGTTTGAATTAACCATCTATTTGAACCTTTTCATCTCTCATGAGCACTTGAATTATTATGAACTTTGTAAAAGTTAAAGTGTGGGGTCGTTGGTTTGGTTTTTGAGTGGAACTAATTGAATAAGGAGAAAGGTGCATTGCTTTAAAAAAGTAAGAGCCACTTGAATTGAAAAAGAAAAGAAAAAATAGTTGGATTATTGTGAAAAAAAGATAAGCAGTGGCTCTTGATGTAAGTGTGCTTAAAGAAGAATGGGGTAATTTACATTGATGTGAAGGCGGAGTTTTGGTTCGACATAAGTATGTGGTTTAAATGTTAAAATGTATGTATTAAAGTGCTTAGGGAGGTGTAGTCACTATATCTAAACGTATCCTACCCGTCAGCCTACAGTATAACCAAATAAAGTCCTAAATTATCCTATATTGAATGAGCTCGATTAGTGGAGTAGTACACTATGGGCAAGCTTATGATGAATCTTTTGTGGCATATGAATGTTATTTCTGAGAGTGAGTGAATTCTTTCAATCTTCAGTTCCTAAGTGTTCTTAAATTTTATTGTGTGGAACTACTCTCTTTTGTTGTGTGAGGGCACTTGATTCATGAAGGAAAGGTAGTGTCAGCGACCTCTATGTTAGAGCAAGTGGGTGAGTTACGAATAATGCGCGGTACTTGTGAGTCAAATTTTGAGGTGAAGATGTTACACTTTCGTGCTTAGTCTATTTTAAATATTCTTGGTATGATGAGTTAGGATAATTATATAAAAAGGCTGTGTCTATAAAAAGTATAGTTTGATGCTCGAGGACGAGCAACGATTTAAGTGTGGGGTTTGATGATGGACTATAATTACGTATTTTAGTCGCTTATTACACTCAAATTTACTGCACTTTGATTTAGTTTGAGCTTTAATCGCTAGTGTCTTACACTAATGGTGTGTTTTATGCCTTGTAGGAGTGATTCCGAGCTATATAGATGTTATGGAATGAATTCAAGTGATTTGGAGTTTTGAAATCTGAGTAAAAGCTCAAGTAATTAAGCCAGGATCGCGTTTGGGGGTCAACGGATGATAATTAGAGCGAACGAAGAATCGAGCAGGCACATTGCGCACTGTCTAGTAAAATACATATAACATTTTGCTCAGAATTCCATTTTGGCTCCACAATATATGATTGGAAAGCTAACTCAAAGGGATACAACTTTCATGTTTTATGTTTTTCCAAATTCGGAATGGAACAGGGTGAATAATGCGCGAACTTTAGCGCAAAGTCGCGCTAGTTAAGGAGCTGGAGGCAGAATGTCAAGGAACATGCGCGAAGGATGCGCGAAGGATGCGCGAGCTCCTGATACCTACAATCATTTAACAAGTCTAAAAACGAAGCTGCTTGTGGAGTGATAAAATTTGATCAATCAATACATGTGAATGTGTTTCCATGATAAGTGGAAGAATTTTTTGTGAAGGGCAATTTAAGACCTGTGAACAAAGCTAGATTTTCTTTCAATCTTACAAAAATAATTGTGTAAGGATGCCCATTCAAACTTTACTTTAAAACGAATAAATTTAATTCAATTTTGCTCCAAGATTGATCAAATTAATATTGGTAGGTGTTGTCCTAAATTTTTTATCATATTTTGTACTCCAATTTCTTGAAGGAAGGATAATATATTTACCATAATTGATTTTTCCTTTTACGAAAAGAAAAATATAATTCTTTCATATTTGGCTAGTCTTTTTCTCGTAGGAAAAGGTTTTAGACTTCTATAAAGTAAAGATCTTTCTTTCTCATGCATCGGCATCTACAATGTAGTCATACAAGGTTTGAGAGTCTTATTTATAGGGAGAGTTACGGGACAAGTATTAGCCTGCCACTTGTGTTTGCCTTGTTGTGAGGTTGTTCTCTCGATGTTGTGTACTCTCTTTTATATAGTGGATTGCGCATCTGCATCTGTGGACGTAGGTCAATTGATCGAATCATGTTAAATGTTTGTGTCTCTTTTGGTATATTTCTCTTTCGTTGTCTAATTTTTCGCGTTCAACTGTTGTTTTACTAGCTTTCGCATGATACCTGTTTATTTCGATCCTAACAAGTGGTAACAGAGCGAGGTTTAATACAGGTTCATCTTGGATGGTTCATTCTAATCGCAACCTATTTGACGGTAATCGTGATTTTTCTTTGACAAATTTGACTAGAGTACTACTCACGTTGAGACAAACTTTGCGGTGGAGATTTGAAGATGCGACCTGTTGAAGATTATATGAAGAAGGTAAATCAAGTTTATTTTTTTAGAAATTCAGGCCAAGAGGAAGAATTGTTAGACATTTTCTTAATTTTCTTACCATATTTGGTTCTCCTGTTTCGTGAAGGAAGGGCAACATATTTACCATAATTGATTTTTCCTTTTACGAAAAGGAAAATATAATTCTTCCATGTTTGACTAGTTTTTTTCTTGTAGGAAAAGATTTTAGACTTCTATAAATTGAGGATTCTTCTTTCTCATGCAGCAGCATCCACAATATAATCATACGGGGTTTGATAGTTTTGTTTAGGGGAAGAATTACGGGACAAGTGTTAGCTTGCCACTTGTGTTTGCCTTATTGTGAGATTGTACTCTCTTTTATATAGTGGATTGCTCATCTCCATCCGTGGACGTAGGTCAATTGACCGAACCACGTTAAATGATGGGTCTACTTTGGTATATTTTTCTTTTGTTCAAGTGTTACTTTACTAGCTTCTGTATGACACCTGATTATTTCGATCCTAACAAATACTCCCTCCGGTTTACAATAAGTGACCAGTTTGCTTTTGTCACACCCATTAAGAAAATACGAAATTTTAGACAAAAATAGTTAGTGCGACTAAATTACCCTTAATTAAATGTTGCAGCATAATTTAATGTGAAGAGTAAAAAACTTTTTAGGAATATGTACGTAAGGATAATTTTGAAAAAACAAACTAAATATTTTCTCGATTATATAATAGGCACTTATTTTGGACCAAAATAAAAAAATAAATTGATCATTTATTGCGGACACGACGAGCATATAATAAGCATAAGTCGGAAGCAAAATTGTAACGATCTAGCTAACTGAAAAGAACATCGAATCCACGGTGAAAACAACACCTAGCTACTGTAGCTAATTTAACCAATCAAGTTTCAGGGAACCCCTGACTAATTCCCTCTTTTCCGAAGATAAAATGACTCTTTTCATTGTCCAAAAAAAAATAAAAATAATAATAATAATAATAAAATAATAATAATAATAATAGTTACACAGGAAGTAGGGCGTTTTGGTAATTTAGCGTCCAGAGTGAGCCTCCAAAAATTGAAAATCCGGTATTCTCCTAAGCTCCTTTCGCGCTACATATGAAAAGACACGTCCTGCTTGACGCCTTCTATATTTCTCCTTCCTTCGTGAAAGTCACCTTCAAAACCCTCAAAGACATTTTCAATAGGTACATTCTTGTATGGAAAAACAGAATGTACCTATAATTCCCTATGAATTTTGCCTCAGAAACTTCGAATTTTGAGAAACTTATTCATTGAAACAAATGGATGAAGAAATGGAGGATTTCAGTGTTGAATGTTTGGACGCATATCCGGAAATTGACTGGGAATACGAGTTTGACGCAGCGTGGTTCTATGATTTTTGTCGCCCGGAGTCACCTTCTGAGGCTGCAGAAGCCGAACGCTGGTTCCAAACAGCCGGAAACTATCCTCCTTCTCGTAAGTCTTAGATAAAGGAATTAATTTCTGAATGTCTTTTGTTGGTTGATTGAGCGTGCAAAAGTTCCCCACTTTTACCGTTCTACCTTCTTTTTTTTCCTATGTGACATAAGGGCAGTGCTAAAGCTAGAAATTTTTTCAAGGGTATTCAAATTTAAAAGAAGTGAAAAAAAATTCCGACAAAGGGTGTTCAATATATGTTACATACCTCTAAAACGTAGTAATATTTTACATATATATACAGTGTAATTTTTCGACCAAAGGTGGTCAACCGACCACCCTTGTGACCATGTAGCTTCGCCACTTCATAAGGGCATGTCTTGCTTCTTTGTGTTGAAGATATAATTAAGTAACAACTTAAGTTTTTTGGATGAGAGGGTCACACAATTTAATATGGTATCAAAATAGAGTGCCAGTCATTATCAAAAAGAATTTTCACGACATTGGCACATGAAAAGATAATAATCATGTCCATAGGGCGCATGTGAAGGGGCGCGTTCAAGATATAATTAAGTAAATAAATGAATGTTCTTCCTATCCTGAGCTTTTAGTTGAGATGGTCATGTTTAAGAAGTAAAATGTTTCTTTATGGAACCCTATATTCCTGTACTAATACGAGCACTTCATCCATGGGATATTAAGAAAAAGAAAAACAAGCTTGATGATTGTCATGTTATTTCCCTTTCAGGTTTTAATTTGGAGGAGTCATTATTTCTATGGTTATGTTGACGTTACTGATGAATTGTTTTTTCTTGTTTTCTTGTTTTATTTTCATCTTCCTGAGCCGAGGGTCTATCGGAAATAGCCTCTTTGCCCTATCGGGGTAGGGGTAAGGTCTGCGTACACATTACCCTCCCCAGACCCCACTTAGTGGGACTTTACTAGGCCGTTGTTGTTGTTTTAATTTGGAGGGAAAAAAGAGCAATACATATGTTTCATTGAATACTTTCTTGTCATTCAAGTTAAAGAAAGGCCAACTCTCGTGTTATGCAAAACAAAAAAAATGCTGATATATACAGTGGACATGTCATGATAGTGATTGTTGTAATTTTGAAAGAGAGAAAAGATGTGGAAATTGTCACACCTAATAGCTTACTGTTGGACTTTGTAAGCACCTCATATGAAACTTAAACTGTTAAGAACTTTTTGATTTATTGATTTTAGGTCAGCCATATGCAGTTGAAGTGAGAGTATGGTTCTTTGTCTTGGTTCAAACACGCGAATGTCTTCATCAGTGTTGGTGGTAGGCTCAAGTTCATGATCCTTGCTATCGTTATAACCCACCTCATCTTAAAGATTATACTATTAGAGAGGGAACACTTGATTTTCTTAATCAATAAGCTTCTTTCAGTGTGTAACTTGTTGTTTCCGTACCCCTGCAATTTCGGTTCACTAAGCTTGGATCTCAGGTCATCGCCAAGAGGGACAGTTTCAGATATCTTGGGTCGGTAATTTAGGGGGACGGAGAAATCGATGGGGATGTCACCCACCGTATAGGGGCGGGATGGTCGAAATGGAGGCTTGCATCGGGAGTCTTGTGTGACAAAAAAGTGCCACAGAAACTCAAGGGGAAGTTTTATAGAGCTGTGGTTAGACCTGCCATGCTGTATGGGGCGAAGTGCTGGCCGGTGAAAAACTCTCATGTTCAGAGAATGAAGGTTGCGAAGATGAGGATGCTCAGGTGGATGTGCGGGCTCACCAGGTTAGATAAGATTAAGAATGAAGTTATTCGGGAAAAGGTGGTGGTGGTCCCGGTGGATGAGAAGATGCGGGAAGCGAGGCTTAGGTGGTTCGGGCATGTGCGGAGGAGAAGCCCCGATGCCCCGGTGAGGAGTTGTGAGAGGCTGGCGGTGGTTGGCGCGAGTCGAGGCAGAGGGAGGCCCAAGAGGTATTGGGGAGAGGTGATCAGGCAGGACATGGCTAGAATGCGGATTTCCGAGGACATGACCCTTGATAGGAGAGTCTGGAGGTCTAGTATGAGGGTTGTAGGTTAGGGGCTCCTAGTATTTTTCATACTTCTTTCCCGGGGCTGGGGGGTTTGGTAGGGCTCTCTATAGATGATTTGTGTATTGTATTGTGTCCCCTCATGGTAGTTACTGGTCGATATTACTGCATGCCATTTTATTTATGGTTCATGGTTTATGTTTAGATAATTATTTATGTGATTTCTGCTGGAGTTACTAATGCTTTCTTGTTTTTGTTTTTGTTTTTCTTTTCCTTGTCCTGAGCCGAGGGTCGATTGGAAACAGCCTCTCTGCCCTTTCGGGTAGGGGTAAGGCCTGTGTACGTATTACCCTCCCAAGACACCACTTTGTGGGATTATACTGGGTAGTTGTTGTTGTTGTTGTTGTTAATTCTTGCTCTTCCCTTTATCTGTTTTATTTCTTGATCCGCTAAGCGGAGTTTTTGTAGAGTGATACTGGTTGATCACTGTCCTCACTTTTTCTTTTTTCCCCTGTTTCTTTGGAACTTCATAGCTCTCGTTGTAAAGTTGAACCTGGTGAAGGACAGCGCAGCAGAATGTTCGCGCGGTCCCTCTAGATTAAGAGAAGTGCAAACTGCAAAATCAAGAAGCTACACCTCGTATATTCATATTAACTCTGCAATTTCACCCTGTAAACCGAAAAATGAAGGTGTGTTTTTATGCACAATCTCATTAAAACCTTTGTATTATCCTCTAGTTACCCAGAAGGTGGTTAAATTGGCTTAGGTTACAAGCAACAACTTTTGGGGATGACTTTCTAGTTACATGTTGGCTAAGCTTTTTCAGGGTTTCCCTTATTATGACAAAGTCTAATTTGTATAAACTCTGCAAAATCAGGAACATTGTCCAATAGTCCAATGGTTCATGAAAGTCCTAAAGCTAAGATAAAGTCAGAGCCCAGATCCTTGAAAGCCAGAGAGTCAACTTTAATGAAGCCCACTGCTAGTCATCTGGCTAAACTAAGGTGCGTAAAAAGACTTTCTAACTTCTCTTCTGAAAGGTTTTATCCATTTCACGGTGATATGTTGCTTAAGCGCGGCTTTGTTTACTTTTCTTCCAATCGTTCTTGCCAAATGATTTCTGATCTCTAACTTCTTCCAATCAAAGCGGAAATATACTGTAAAAATTTCTCTTCAGGCTTATGTATGTTTCTGCAGTTCCAGTCTGTTCACTTTGTTAGTCCTATTCACTTGTAGGTTATTTCTCAAACAATATTTTAGTTTGGCTTAACTTAGTATTTAGATTTTGCTATGTTTCTAATTCTTCAATTGCTAGGTCCCAGAAACCACCTAACGAGACCGATATGAGAAGCTCATGGAATTCTTCAGGATCTTACAATTTAGCTACTAAAAGACAAAAGCTGGAGTGTGGTTATCTGCGCAAGGTGCATGCAGTTAGTTACTGTTTTTTGATAATTTCCTGTTATGATGTGCTTGAAAGTGCTATGAATTATAAAGCTATCCTAAAACAGAAGGGAAGAAATTCTGATTAAGTTTATGTACTGAATTCTCTGTCCACTTTCAGTTCAATGTTCCATCTGCCTTAATTCCGTCCATAGGATTAATATTTTTTTCCCTTAGTATTCCAAGTTTAGATTGGAAACTTTTATTTCATACTTCCTTGGCTACTATTTTCCTAGATCTTTGTGGCAATGCCTTATGAGTTCTGATTTGATTACTTGAAAAGGTATTCCCAAAGGACTACATTGTTTGTTCACTTTGAACTTGGTCCACTTGAGGGAAGTGACAATCAAATCACTAGCTCGTACTTATGGTCAGATACCAATACAGCTAAAAGCTTGAAATTCCCTGGATGTACACAATACCTTCACTTTTTTTCTTACTAATATGTAAGCTGCTAAAAAAAATTGTCACCATTTTATCTTGCCAACCATGTTGCTCATATGAAGCATCAAAGTTCTGCTATTGCCCACGATATTCAAAAAAGTCTGACGTGAATATTTAAAGTTGTTTCTTCATGCTATTGAAAGATGTTAGATTAACACTTTTTGAATCTTCCGTTGCAGTTTATAGAATATTTATCCTGGTTTCAAGTTTCTCTAACTTGACACGTTCTAAATTTAAGGTCACTGTTCCTAGAGATCCTCAATTGGAAACCATGCAGAGGGCACAAAGACGAAGGTATGTTATTGATGAGTTATCCTACATCAGTTATAAAAATGTATCCAAAAGGACTTATAAAGATCTTGAGTCACTTCACCAATCTTACTTTTTCATGGTTTTTAAGTGAACCTTTTGTGAGTCCATTCTCACACTTGTAAGTTGCACTAAAGTCACATATAGGGTATAAAGGCAATCTTGGCTACGTTACTCACTGTGAAAAGATTTTGGGTTGACACTCAGAGGCGGATCCGGAATTTAAAGTTTATGGGTTCCTATAACGACCTTAAATAAATATACAATAAGTAACTGGGTTCACAGTCAAATATTTATAGATATTTAGTAAATTTTTTAATACATATACAGGATATATGCAAAAGCTACTGGGTTCATGGGAACCCCCATTCAGTAGGTTGGATCCGCCCCTGTTGACACTCAGATTCTTACACAATTTTAACTGGGTAGATTTCTTGGTTTTATTTAGCCCTTTATCTTGGTTTGAAACATTAACAGTTGAATGATCAACTTTTGGTTTATCTAAAAGTTTCAGGTCCAAGAATGATTCTGAGTCAAGTGATTATGCAAAAGCTAAAGGTCAACCTTCAAAAGCACAGACCTTGAATATAAAAGTTGGTAGTTTTAGATACTGCTCTCTTCCTGAACTCTACAAAATCATTTAAACAACTTTAACACATAATTTACTAAGACTTGTTCTTTGTGCTTTCTCTAGATTCTCAAACCTCCTCATCCGAAGAGCACACTGCGGTCGCCAAAGTTTCATGTAATGTGATTGCTGATCTTTTGTCTTGAAAAGGACTATATAACTAAGTTCTTTCACTATAGAGGATAGTTAATTTTGACACAGAAAGTTTAAATGCTATATAAAAATTTGAATCTACAACAATTAGTTAGTCATATTCAGTTTCTCACGGCTTTTATACGCTAATCTATAGTGAATATGACTAAGCCGTGAGAAACTGAATATGACTAAGCTTTTAGATTTCATCAAAATTTAAAAGCTTTATATATCGATAGAAGCTAATCTCTCTCTGTTTGGTTATTGCAGTTATCGAACAGCCAAACTGCTGAGTCTGCTGCACATAGCACTTCTGTGGACTTCAAAAGGTTAGATTGATGGGTTTTTTACTTCATCCAGTAATTGAATTATAAGAATTTAGCTTATAAGTGGTACGTACTAGGTTTATTCATCAACTAAACTGCAGTAACTATTTTAAAGGCTCAGATCATCACTTCAGAAGTTTCTCTTCTGGAACTATTTGTAATTTCCTCTTGTGGACTATGAGATTTTGATTGATACAGATTACAGTTACGCTTTAGACAATGATATTTTTGCTTGAGATTCTGAATTTTCTCTTTTACATCAAGCATAACATTACCTTTTCAAAAAGGAAAAAAAGGAAAGTTGTTTCAAGCATCATAAAGTATCATTCCTTACATGTTTTCACTTTGTCTCTCAGACCAAACACTAAAAATGCGGTGAAGCAGGGGAATTCTGTAACACTGCTCAAATCAAAAGCTCTAAGATGTAATAAGGTACACAATTAATCTAACCATGTGAGCCTCTTTTGTTCTTTGTTTCTGAGTTTGTGGTATATGCTAATTGTGACACCATATCATGTCTTTATACAGATCTTCCCAAGTAGTGAAGATACTAGAATATGTGAAAACATTGGAGAAACAAGTATAACTTCAACTGTAATATACTACTTACTCCTTAGTTTACTTCGATACATCTTTCATTAAGTGTTCCTTTACCTTTTCTTTCTCTCTCGTTATATGAGGCTCTTGTATCCTATCCTTCCACAGGATTCTAAATCTACACCTGATAAGAGGCTTCCACCAGTTGAATTGTTTAATAAGGTATGGACTTTAATATGAAAATTTAGTCATATCAGATCGCTTTAAGTGTCATTATATGATCTAAGCCATGGATTGAATGAATTATCTTTATATTCAGCCATCAGCAACTTACTCTTATATTTGTTTTCTTTTTAATCTCATGCAGTTGTCCCTTAGATCTGAAAGGAAAACTAGTGTAGTATCTCGGCCAAAAATCCATGCCTCTTGAAAGGTGCCTTTAAATTTTGAGGAATCCCTTCGGCGTGATGGAAATGAGTTAATTTTAATACTTGTTTCTAAAATGGACCTAAAAGAGAATTCAACAAACACTTTGGACGCAAAGGGGTTTGACGAATAGCACAAGTTATTCTTATACTTGTTGATATCTATTCAGAAATGTATTCGGAAGCCAAATCAGTGTGGGCTCGGAGGAACACACCAAGGATTGGATAGCGTTCAGCATGAAGAGGTACCTGTGTCTTGAATTCCATGAATAAGAAACAGGAAGATAGTAAGATGACATTAATTGCTGATATCTATTTGTATTTGTACCTGTCAACCTTTTCGCCAAGATTGATCTTGTATATACATGAAAAAGCCAAGGGGAATCAACATCTACTCTATATACATAATTAATTAATTTTGACCATGATGTTCCGGCGAACCCCCTTGCACCCCTGAATCTGCCCCTGGCATGAATAAACCCCACATGATCGACTCAGTTCAAACTACAAGTCCTATCAAGATCTGATTTCCTGTCAAATTACTTTGGCTAAAGGGCGCGACAGAAATCTCAATGACAATAGTGAAACATGCAAGGAGAGAACTCAAAAGTTGTCTGCATCAATAAATTAATTAAGGAGAATAAAGGTATAATGATCTTGGTTAGGAAGCCTAATATGGATGATTCTTGATGTAAGTGGATATCCGAATACATGAGGAGAGTAGAAGAAGTTACTCTTAGCTGAATAACTAGAGGTCTTATGCCTTGCTGGAGTCGTCTTAATCAATGGACCATCAGGCTTAATTTTATTCAAACAAGTGCGAGAAACAATGGAAAGGAGAAAACTAGCCTCTACCATCAATGGCCGTCGGCTAACATATCCAGTGTCAGTGTGATTGGAAAAAGGAATGAATTTCAAGGAACTTATCTTGTTAGAGTTGAATGTCAATGCTTTATCCACGTATTCAGTTGGAATGATCAGTCAAGCAAGCTAGTTAAGAAAAAGTAAGGCAACCTTTAAGACTTAACTGCTGAGTGATGTATCGAATGTTGAAGTAGAAATTAAGTTAGCTTAAGTTAAATATAACTGAAATGAGTAAAAAAAATATTTAAGCAATAAGTGGATTTGAAGAAACATTTTATTGTTTTTCATTCTTTAGAAGGAAAAAATCAAAAAGAAACCAAAAGAATGCCATGGGAAAATTCCAAGAATATGAACAAATATTGACATTTCACATAATATAAAATTCAAATATTGTTGGCTGTTATACCTTAAACGAACAACCAAATTTAAGATTTAGTACCAAGGAAAATATTTTTCTAGTTTCTGGTGTTTGAAATTAAGCAGAAAATATTATTCCAAGATAGTATATTATTCCAAAAAACATTATCCCATTTACACCTTAAAAATCCAACACGACAAGTGCAAAACACAACACAAAATTAATACTTGCTAGCCAAAGATAGTATAGTACGATTATCGTCTCCACGTGGATTGGATTTAAATAATGCTCTAGTAATTCCTTGTTTAACTGCTATTCAAGATGAACAAAACTTAATTGGAATGATTACGAACTACGATTAACTGCTACAAAACAATTGACAATTGACTACAAAGAACTAGAGATTAGCAGAGTTAGTTTCTTATCAATGTGAGGAGTAAAGGATTTGACATGATAAGTGCAAGGTTGTTATTATTTCACTCTTGACTTTCTATCAGTTCTCACGAATTCAATAGGTGATTAGCTTATACTTCCAAATCAGATTCCTCTCTCAATAAAATCAAAATCTTTCAAATAAACTAATGTGAAGTGCGGTGAAACTTGCAAGACTCTATTGGTCGGAATGATCTAAGAGAAACTTCTCACGAATATTTCTCAATCTTAATTTAAACGGTAACTCAAAAAGCTCTCTCGATTGCTTCGAAGAATCACCAAAATAAATTAATTCATACGCTGCAATAATATTCAATAAGATATTCCTCTTTCGATTAAACACAATAAAAATAAAATCACAACTATATTAAAGCTCTTCCAATAAATTCAAGCAATTAAGCAGTAATTAAATTCATAAATAACAACCAAGTCACCAACTAATGTCAAACCCTAAGGTAAACTACTCCATAATTATGGAGGAAGTCATCGCAAATATAATTAAAGAGTGAGAAAGCATCAATCTAACGTTACTATCCAAACTCCCATATTGAATTGATGAAAAGATGATAAAATTCTATGTCTTGTAGCCTCTAATGCTCTCCCAAAGTTTCCAAGGTCGAGAGTCCTCTAAAAATCTTATTTGTGGTATAAATACACCAAAAATATGAGAAATACTCTGTAAAATTTGCATTAGAGGCTACTGGTATAAATAATCTGTAAAATTTGCACATGTGCTGCGCATGATGCGCCGCCCCACGCGGTGCGCCTGTGAAGAAGTTCAGAGAGTCGATTTTTACACTCTGCAGGAATTTTGCACTAGCGCCCCGCGGCGCATGGTGCGGCGCTGTAGTGCATTTTTTTCTTGAATAATCTTTTCTCACTTTTTGACTTCCAGACTTGGTCCTCGACCCCCGAACATGATCTCGGCTTAATTTTTGGGCTTATACTCAGATTTCAAAGCTCCAAATCATCCATTTTATCTTCAAACTCATTTCTTCACTCGAAATCATATCCTACACAATATAACACACGTAATAAGTACAAGTACTAATAATTAGACTCAAATACAATCAAAGTTTAGTAACTAGAGTACAAAATATTATTAAAAACGTGAGTTCCTAGCCTACCATCACAACACCACCATATTTCCCAAGAATAAGGCTCTTATGATCCATCAGCATGAAATATTTTTCGATCTAACTTAAATGAGTTTTCTGAAGGAGCAAATAAAGTTTTTTATTGTTCTAGTAAGTTTTATTGGGTTTTGGGGTAAGAGAGAAGGCGAGAAAGAGATAGAACAAATTATATTTTATCTATATTTTGAGAGATGTTAGCCAAAACATAATCCCGAATCTGTTTAGAGGGAGGTTTTGAGAAAATAAGGTAGAGAAATGGATTAAGGGACAGAAGAAAATAGTTCCATGGTGGTCGGAGTGGAGAAGGGGGGTGGCATAAAGGAGAAATTAATGATGGATAAAGAAAGAAACAATAACAACATACCAATAAAATTTCACTAATGGGGTCTGGGGTCTGACATCAACAAAATTAAGAGCGGCTGAGAGGTTTAAAAAAAACGTACATATGTATGGATGAAACCTCGTAGAGTAGGGGAGCTGAAATACAAAGACCGGAGCAAATAAAGATATGTAATAAACTATTATGTCATAAATGAATAAGATGAAAAGTCTGAATTGTACCTAAAAGCCTAAACCATCCAATTGCACATAAAAATTTAGTCGAAATGGCTTCGTGGCCACTTAAACTTGTACCCGTTTGTAAATGCGATAGATAAACTTATAGATTTTCCAATTGAACACTTTAACTTGACGGAATGTGTATTAATAAACCACTTTGACCATTGACTATGTTTATGTGGTAATGAAAAAAATATGTATCAATCACGCAGAAAATGCACGTGAATGCAATAATCTGATTAAAGAAAATACTATAATCAATAGGAAAAAAATTAAAAAAATTAAAAAGAAAAGGAAAAAAATGACCCCTAGCCTGTCAGTACTCATTTCCGCTCCCTTTCTTCTCTTCAACTTAAGCGAGGAGAGAGAACATCATAAACTTTAATTTTGGCTAAAATTCGATACTGAGAATGTGTATTTTTACTTATATCTTACGATTTTGGAGTTTTAGAAAAGATGGGGTTATCATTAGTTGCCAGCGGAGTGAAGGTGGCAGCCATTTAAATTTTATGGTGGTCAAAAGTACTCACCACTCTAAACCACCGGTGGTATGAAAAAAACCCTATTATCGAATGTCTTTGCCAAAACAACATTAAAAAAGGGCAGATATTTGCAATGGTATTCAGCGGCCTCCACTGTTTCAAAACCATGGATTCCTATTAAATTTCTGAAATTCCAAAATTTAATTTTTTTCTGGTTTAATCATGACCATAGTGGAGTTGTGAAATTGATTCAGAATAAGAGAGAGAAAGAACAGTAAGGAAAAAGAAAAGGAGAATAAAGAATAAGAATAAGGTAAGAAAGGGAGGTGGGTGAACGGAGAAGAAGGAAGTGTCATGCCTTTTTCCTCCTTTTCTTTTTTCTGTTTTTAATTTGTAACTTCTTTTATTGTTGATTTAGTATTTGAAAATGGGACCCACAAATCACATGTCAAGTAATAAATAATCTAACATATGACTGTGTTGTACATGTCTCGCAATTGATATACACACTCTATTTGATGTATTTACTAGTACTAATTGTGTCAAGTTGGAGTGTTCAAATGGAAAAATTATAAGTTTATGTAGCGATTTTACAAACGGGTACAAGTTTAAATGGCCACGAGATCATTTTTTCCTCCAACTTTAGACAATCATTAATACAGTATATTCAATTTGAATTGATTATGCTAGCTAATTGCGGGGAACAACATGAATACAGTTGGACGTTCACTTAGATAACACTAAAAATATATATGTAAAATTCTAAAGCTAAGGAAGCAAAATTTAACTCGTTTTAGCCCAAACAAAGTCACACATAAGTATTGTGAATGCTACTGTGTTAAAACACAAAACCAGAAAACTGTTAGAAGAATAAAAGAAACTAGGAAAAACAGTAGAGATTAAAAGATATTCCGAGTCCACAATTTGCTTGTGCCTCCTTAAGGAATTTTAACCCCCTCACACGTTGCCAAGATAATGGATTAAATCCTCCCAGGATAAAATGGAATAAACCTTCCTGCAACAGTGGCAATACAAACTGCA
>MU704320.1:12514-29113 GCA_026770625.1 Nicotiana glauca
TATTTAATCGTGAAAATAATGAAAGCATATTCAGAAAATAAAAATGCAATCTATTCTTTAAGTCCTACAAAAATAAGAGGCATGAATAGAACAGATGGGAGTTTGAAAAAATGAACTTCTTAAATATTAAAAATCAAGTATAAAACTTGATCATTGAATCAAAAGTGCCCTTAAACAAAGCTTGGGGACTTGAAGTCTTAAAAAACTCTAAGTCAGGAGTTCAATTACAAAAAGTTATTATAAGAAACCAAAAACTTTGAACATAGACTTCCAGAGGGCACCTGCAAAAAGGGGAAACCTCAAATTAAAAAAAATAACCTTTTAAGGTAAAGAACTGAAGAGGGATCATTTACAGGCTCAACTACACTTGCATCATCAACAGCTAAGAGTTGATCTTTAGTCATGGTATTGGCAAAATCCACGGGCAAAACCTCAACTTGACTAATGGCAATAGACGCGAAAGAACTTAAAGGAAGTGCAACACTAGCAGTGATCTCATCAGACACAGGAGTCTCAGGTACAACAGACACAGGGACTTCAGATACAAGAACTTCATTTATGGGAGTTTCAACCAAAGCAAACTCAACTAAAGAAGTTTCATTTGAAGGAACCTTAATCAGAGGGTTTTCAACTACAAGAAGACTAGTTTCAGGAGATGAAAAATCCGGTGGTTGTTGTGCTCTCTCAATCGCTTCATTTACCTTAGCCAACTCGGATTAAAGGTTAAAATCTTCCTGGATCACCTCAACCAAAGTGTCACGGCGGGTCTTGAGAAAAGTCCAAATCACTTCAATGTTGGAGGATTCCTCAAGAAGTTCATAATCCTTCTCCCAGGCCGTAACTTCGTTATTGAGCTCCTCATTCTTAAGCAAAATAGAATCATGAGAAGACTGCAATAAGGTGTGAGAATTTTTCAAAGCACGAACTTTGTCTGCAGAGGCTCGCAAATCTTCTTGTACTCGAGTAAGCTCTTGTGCCACCTCTTCTGCATGTATTTCCTTCTGAGCTAACAAAGCTTTTAGAGCTTTATTTTCATCAACAACCATGGATAATTTCTCTGCAAAAAGTTCTTTTTCTCTCTTAAACTGATCTGAAGTAGCCTTGACCGTTGCCAATTCAGAGGTAAGAATTTGGACTTGTTTCTCCAGGGAACTTTTTCCTTTCTCTAAAATTTCCATGTCAATCTGTAAACTCTCGAACTGGCCCTTCTAATTGTTGGCCTCCAATTGAGAGTCACGAGCAGCTTCTTCCGCGTCATGAGCAGTTTTCTCTAGGTCACGAGCCAGTTTCTCTAAAAGAGGAACTCGATTCATAAGCTCAGTAACAATGAGGTTGACCTGTTCATATAAAAAAAAAGATGAGATTAAAAGCTTCCAAAGCAAAAGTCTTGATGAAATAAAATAAACAATACCTTCAAACTGGCATGAACAATGTCATTCAAGAGAGTCATATTACTATGACTCTCAAGTTTGGCTTTCTCGACAGAGCCGATCAGAGGTGCAAGCTAAGTGTCAGCTTGCCCGGACTTCCTCAAAAGGCTACCATTAGCGGGAACTTCAATGGTCACGCTCCTCATAGCGGAATTTCAACTTGTGGAAGCCACTTCTGTGTGATGAACTATAGGAGGAGTGATTATTGAAGGAGGGGCATTAGAGGAAGGCATGGAAGTAATAGATAAGGGAGGCAAAGGAACAATTACGGGAACGGTAGAGGTAGAAGAAGACAGGGAAAGCTCATCTAAAACCGGTCCTAAAGAACCACTATTAAAACCCCTGATAAAAAGCTGGCTTATGGAGTCAACAGTATCAGACGGGGGAGAAATGTCATCATCAGGAATTACTATTGGAGTAACAACGGGTTCGGAAAGAGGCAAGTCAGGAGAGACATTAATCTCATCATCAGAAATAATTCGTCTTCTGGCTCGTGGTCTAGTTACCAGGGAGCCCTCACCCTCTCCTTCAGAATCATCTTCAAGGACCGATTTTCTTTTCTCAGACCTCGGGGGAGCTGAAATGTCTTGATTTGATTCGAGGAATATATCTTGGCCACGAGATGCCAAGACACCCTCAAGAGTAACTCCTTGAGTGGCAAAACCTAAGAAAAGGAAGGTTAAAAAAAGCCAAGACAGTGGAAATACTTAAGGTAAAAAACACAAACTCTTACCATGAGTCTTTGGTTTCCAACCGTAGCGACTAGAAAGGGTTTTCCACGTCCTACCTTCCATTGGTGCAACCTTCAAAAGTTTCTCTACCCAACCACGGATATTGGATACAGATTCAACAATACCCATGGTTGCTGAAAAAGTAGCACGATAGTAAAAAATAGGTAAGGTTGAAAATAAAAAGGCACGGGAATATTTAATACTCACGTGCAAAATTCTACTTCTCCGGGAAGCGAATGTTTCTTTCACCGACTAAACCCACGATGGGGGCAGCAACATACCGAGCATACCAGCCACGGTCTTTATCGTCCTCAGATTCACCAAGACTCTTTTACTCCTGGCTGCTAAACCAAATATGCCGTTTCGGAAGAACCTAGGAGAATAAAGGTGAATTAAGTGGGGGAAAGTAAATTCTACGTTAGCCTTACTAGCAAGATGCCTCAAGAAGGCAACAACTCGCCATACTATTGGTCCAATTTTACCCAAGCAAACATCGAAGAAGCGACAAAAGTCTAGAATGACTGGGTCAATGGCTGGCTTGAACCCTAAAGTAAATGGGTAGGTTTAAACAAAGGAATAACCTATAATATAAGAGGTGATTCTTTGAGTTGGGTTAGGAATAATAATGGGGAAATCTTCAGCCCAATGACACTCCTTCCGAACTATGGGCGCTAAAGCACTTGTGATTAGAGTGGGATAAGGATCAGCACGATCTAGTGAAGCAACTTGAGTTTTTACAGATTCTTTATCATGATGAAAAGAAAATTTTGTGGGAATAATTTCTTCCACCAAGGGTTCATGTAGTGGCTCAGAAGAATACTTACTCCGAGAGGAACCCCTTTGAGAGTGCGAACCCCTGGTTCCAGAAGAAGGACCAGAACCAGAAGGAGGCGTTGAAGTGCTACCACGAGTGGAGCTTAAATTGCGTAATCTGCCTCCTCTTCTATGCCTTATAGGAGCATTAGGAAAACTATCTAGAATGGGAGTTTTTCTAGGGTTCGGATTTGATGAAGCCATGGGTGCAAGAGTTGGATTAAAGCAGGGAATAATGAAGAGAATTTGAAAGATGAAAGTGTTCAATTCAATTTATGAGGAACAAGACAAGAAGAGAGGTTATATTTATACTATTGGAAAAAAGTATGATGATGAATGAACCGTAATAATGATAACTTATACTTCGTGAAAAGTGAAGCCGAAAAGAAAGCCTAAAAAAGTGATGCGAGACAGTGCAACCAATGAGGAAACAACACGTGTCTAGTGCATTAAAAGGAAGTGACAGTTGAAGCGTCAACTTTATCAGAGTATTAATGGTCACAAAAATTCTCCTTTTATGAAATCCACTTCCCAAGAATTCAAATTGATGAATAAATGAAAAGTGGGGGGACTATCTGTATTGGAAAAAAATATGTACATAAATGAATAATGATAAGGCATGACACGTGGAACTATCAAAATATTATAATTGGTCAAAGAATTATAGACTGGTGCGGGTAAAAAGAGATACGAGACAAAAGGGAGAAAAAGAGATACGGGATCAAAAAGGAGGTACGAGATAAGAGGCTCGGAAGCCCCGTCCCTATTTGAGTGTAATTACGTATGAGATGCGAGAAGGATAACGAACCTGGTCAAATAAGAAGATAAAGATACATCATTTCAAGGGAAATAAATACCTGAGCCGTTAAGGAATATTTGTATTCAATGTAATGATTATGTAACGCAGCATTTAATGTCATTAAATATCCATAATAGCATCATTATGACTTAGGTGTAACGTACATTTTTAAAGATTCTCCAAAGAGACCTATAAAAGGAGGAATATGTGATCAGTGGACACACGGGTGACTATTGAAATATACTCTGATTTACCAGCTTTCATATTCGAATACTTGCAAATCTTTTTCTCTATTTATTTTTCGATTATCAGTAATTCGATTCTTCTAAATTCTAGCTTTGACTAAAAGTCTATTTTTTGGTTAAACACTCACGCCTAAAGTTGTTACATTGAGTCAAGAGCGTATAGCCTTAACATGTTAAAAATGAAATATTGACATGAATTACTTTATACTATTTCTTTTCGACGGACTACTTGGTATTATCTAATGTCTTTTTTTTCCTTTGGACTCCCCTCGACGCTTTTTTCTTTTTGCTTGAGCTCATATGTTGGAAACTTTTTGAATGTATATGTCTATAGTAAGCCACATTGATTGTCACAAAAACAGTATTTGATACGAACTATAATCTAGGCTTGTATTCGGAATTTTTCTGGGGTTGATAAGGCGAAATGAGACTATTCTAGCCTATTGAGTGCTCTATATCGGATCATTGTCATCATACGTTCTACTGAAATAGACTTTACGGAAAACCATTTTAAATCCGTCTCTATTACTCTTTAAACATCCATCGATCCCCTCCATATAATGTATTAATTAGGTGTTTATTCGCATGAAAGAAAATTTTCCATGATTAATTGACAATTTTCAACTCGAAGATGTGGCAAATATATATCTTATGTTAGTCAATTTATCTTTTAATTTATTTTATTACCTTCTTGCTAATCTTGAGAATGGCTTGGTGCAGTGTGCTACGTCACACAGGCAATTCAAACTAAAATATTACAATAAGTTGTTGGTGAATAGTTCATGGAAACTCTTTTAATTATTTTTTTTAAATTCAAAATGATTCTTACCTACCACTTTCGTCTGATTAATTCGACCTCACCCTTGCGTGCTTGACAAGATATTCCTTTTTAAATGGTTTTCGAAAAAGAAAAAGAAAAATAAAAATAGCAAGACTCTTCCAAAATAATATGTACTGCTCTATATCAAGATTGAAAATTGATACGTCATATTCATATTTTACTGCATAGCCTGATACGCCATATTTACTTGCTGAGATCTTTCAGAAAATAAGTGTTGTTTGAACGCCATTTATCAAAGAGTTCTCTTTGCTAAGATATTTATCGCTTTAAAATAATACTACTTATTTTATTGGAATTTGAAGAATTTTTTATCATATAACAAATCTTGACTATTTCATGCTTGGTAGTTGAAGAAAAAGTAGGTGGAAATTATGTCCCATATGGAGGTGTTGGTTAAGAAATTGCTTATGCAAGTTGTATAAGATAAAGAAAATAACCAACTTTAATTTATGAAAAGAAGAAGAAAAAAACACAGAAAATAGTCAAAGTCTTAGTGGCCTTAATGATGCGAATTAGTATAACCTATCTTTTCTATTAAAATTTTAGACACTGCACTGTTTATCTTAGCTTCCCCATCATCAATAACCACAGTACCCATGGCCGGCGCGGCTCTCGACACCATAGCGTCTGAAGACGATTCAGGCACAGAACTCATTTCCCTCATATTCTTTCCCCTCGGCTGCGGAGTAATGCCTTCTTTTTGGTTGCTTGTTCTCCGATCGGGGACTCCGAGAATAAACGCTTGCACCCGAAGTAGGCTTGGGGACGCCTGTTTGAGTAAGCGCCTCCTGAAGTAGCCTCGTTGCATCAGTGTGATCAACCAAAACCTCCTCCTCGGGATGACAACCGAGCCCTGGGTAGACCTGATTGAGCAAGAAGAGAAAGGATTAATCAATTTCCTCACACAAAAAGCAAAGATGAGATGAGTTTAAGTTATCATGATTTTTGACCTTCTACCCGTATTTAAGGGTCAGTTCTTTCCACATGCAGATTACGGGCGTAGGGATGTCCAAGATTTTTTGGACCCACTGGTCCAAGCCTTCAACCCTAGGTGGTACCCATCGGGTTTCTGAAATAAGCGAGAGAAGAAAGGTCGATAAGGATATGAGAAGATCTCTAATGAAAGAAATATTAAACAAGGAAATTATGAGTGCGTTTTCATGATTCCGGAAAGGATGATGCCGTTGTCCGAATGATATCGTTGGTGTCAACTGCAACGAACGGTTCCATCCACCCACGATCATTGTCATCCTCCATGCTAGATAATAGAGCATGGTGGCCGCGTTTGCTGAAGTTTACCATTCTCCCACGGAAGATTTTGGGGGAATAGAGGTTCATCACATGAGCTAGGGATAGTTCCTCTCCCGTTTCTTAGAACAAGAGCTGAAGACAAGCAATCGTCCTCTACACGGAAGGACTTACTTGTGCCAAACACACCTGGTAGCAGAGGCAGAACTCCAAGATGACGGAGTCAAGCTCTCCACTCAAAGAAAATTCTCCCAAAGTAAAGTGATATGTGTAAAAATATGTAAAACCCTCCTTGGTTAAAGTTATCCGCTCCGCCAGGTCGGGAGCGATAATACTCAAATCTTGATTGATACTCTTCCTTTACGGCAAGGATACTAGAAGGACGGATAGAAGAAGGGTATATGCTAACAGCCCACTTACAAGGGTTAGCAGAAGGGTATTTCTCTTCGAAATCTTTGGTGGTAATCAGATTCTTTGGGACAATGGTACTCACCGTAGGGGAGGGACATCATAAACTTTGCTTTGTTCTTCGAAGAACTGGGTTTGTTGAAAAAGAGACCATTTCTTATCAGAGGGATGGTTTTTTCTCTCAAAGAAGGAAGCTAAAGAAAGGTTGAAGTCGAAGGATGAGTAAGGTCTTAGAAAATTTAGAGTATTATGAAGTGTAAAAGAAGGAATTAAGGTATAGGCGGTTAAACTCGTAACCATAACTACCTCGATAATTGACAAATGTTATGCTAAATCATGGGATGACGCATTTTCAGGACATTAAATGCGGAGAGACGTGCGTCTAATCAACCGTTAGAAACTTTTCAGAGAGGGCCAGTAAATTTCCCGCCAAAAAGAATATTTCTACCAACTTTCCGGTGACACAAAGCTATGCCATCAGAAAGTAGGGGGACTATCTGTATAGGGTAAAATATGTTATATTAAATGATCGCACAAGAAAGTGACACGTGGAGTTAAAGATAGAGGATGGCTGAAACCGAAGACAACTATTTCATTTGTTACCAGAGATAATGATACTCATAAATAGAGGTGACAAAATGGTTAAAAGAAAATAGTTATCCACCCATATTATCCATTAAAAAATGGGTTGGATAATGAACATTTAAAAAACGGGTCGAGTATGGATAAAAACCATATTATCCACTTAGAAAATGGTTAACCAAATGGATAACCCATAGATAGCTAATATGTTTAACTTTTACATTTGTAAAGCCTGAAATTGGGGGTTCCTCAAGTTTGGGAGACTAGAAATTCTCCCATAAGTAATTATATTCAAGAAAGCCATGGATAATATGGATATTCATATTATCCGCCGGATAACCCATTTTTTATCTGTCTCAAATACGGGTCAGGTCGGATAATTTATCTGTTTTTTGAATTATCCATTTTGATCCGCTCATATTCGACCCGACCCGCCTGTTTGCCACACCTACTCATAAAGATGAAATAAATGTCTTCCACCTGGTAGCATTTAATGAAGAATATTCTACAGTATTTATACACTGCCCGTTGCAAAAGAATATGGCATTCTTACCTGCCGTTACACATTCTTCAATGGCCTTTGTCATGGACATTAAATCCTAGGACATTGTTCCCTAGGTGTAGCTATAAATAGTGAGCTCTACTATCATTATAAAGGATACGAATTTTCTGAGAAACATACGCTACTTTCTATTCAGAGCTTAATACAATTTTATCTTTTTGTTCTTCGATATCATTGTTGTTGTATCCGGAAGCCTTGCTCCCGGAATCACTATTTCTATTATTTCATCTCCATATCAAGGCTAAGTATTATATTTTTTTTATCTAATTCGCCTATTATTTTAGGACCAAATCAATTCGCTTGTCTATAAACCATGTATAAATTCAACTGTACCATTTTACAGGTAAACAGTTTGGCGTCCCCGTGGGACTTAGATAGTTGTGTAATTAAATTGGTCCTTGCCTTTCTTACTAACGTATTTGATTATTTGTTCTTAGCAAAAATCATAGAAAATGACAGATAATGGTGTTAACAACTCACACAACCTTGAGGTCCAAGGAAATCACCCTTAGTATGAGAATTCAATCAGCGATACCTGTAGCTAGGGGAACGAGGGCACACCAGTCCATGGAAGGCGATACCCGCGACTTGTTCGAGAAGCGACTCCTGATGATGCTGAAGAGGAGCACGTCGTCGAAGCGGTAAGAATCTTACAGGAGAAACAAGAGTCCATTCTAGGCCATCTTACACGACAAGATAAGGTAATGACAGAACTAACGTATGCGTTATCGGGTGCTTCCAATAACACGAATGGGCGAGGACTAGTTCTTCCTAATACTCCCGTAAATCAAACAATGCAAAGGGTCGACAATAGCACCCCGAGGGGCGAGGTCGGATTTGATAAGGTCGGGGGGAGCGGATCCGGTCATAACAACAAGATCGATCCCTTCAAAAATGAACTCATAGAGTTTATGAGGGAAGTGAACGCCCGTATGGACCAAATCTCGGGTGCACTACCGGTGTTGAAAAAACTAGACTCAAAGAAGTATACTCAACTGCCGTGCAAACAAAGCGCGACACCAGAATTTATCCCGAAATGGTTTAAAATGCCATACGTGCCGAAATATAATGGGACTTTAGATCCTCAGAATATCACCACCTATATAATGGTTGTAAAGGGGAACGATTTAGCCCCCCACGAGATTGAGTCAGTGTTGCTGAAAAACATCGGAGAGACTCTCAAGAAGGGAGCCTTGACATGGTATTTGCTTTTTCTCGAGCATTCCATAGATTCCTTTGACTTGCTCGAGGATTCTTTCATTAAGGCCCATGCTGGGGCCAGAAAGGTTCAGGTCCAAAAGGCCGATATTTTAAGAATTCCACAAGGAGAGTCCGAGTTATTGTGGGAATTTGTAACCTGGTTCTAGAAGGAAAGGATGCTGCCACCGGCCGTCTCGGATGAATGGGCGGCTGAATAATTCACCAAAGGTTTGAACCCCAGGAGTTCTGATGCTTCCAGAAAATTAAAAGACAACTTACTCGAGTTCCAAGCGACAACTTGGGTAGATGTTCACAACCGGTAAGAGTCAAAGATAAGGATTGAGGATGATCAGCTCAGTTTCCCGACATCAGTTCCAGGTCAGGAGAAGAACAAAGAGAGATCAAAACACGATTTCAAGACATAGATCGATGGTTTTTGAGGAGCTCGTTTTTGCCCTATGAACGGGCCAAGGGACGAGGAAGAGGTTTCCGATTGGCAGACAAGTTTGCTACCGATAAAAGAACTGATCACGACCGAAACAACAGATCACTACAAGAAAAGGAAACATCAGGTTCTCGAGATCCTTCCTACCCCAGACTTTCAGAATACAACTTCAACTTCAGTGTAGTAGAGTTGGTGTTGGCTATGAGAAACATTAAAGAAGCACGGTTCCCAAAGCCAATGAGGTCCAATCCCAATCGGAGGGATCATAATTTATGGTGCGAATACCACGGGACGAACGGTCACCGAACTGGGACTGCCGACATCTGTGTGAAGAGGTGGCAACACTACTGAAAAATGTCCATCTCAGGGAATTGTTAAGTGACTGTGCCAAGAAAAATTACGATCATAGTCGCGACAACGCGGAGCCCTCAAAAGTAAGAGAAAATGCCCCGCGCCTAATGATCAACATGATTTTCGAAGGGAACGAGATTAACGGGGTTACCTTCTCAGTGACAAAAAAAGCAAAGGTGTTAGTAAACCAGGACAAGAGACTCCAAGAAGTTGTTGAGGACGACATCACCTTCACAGAGGAAGACGTAGATGGATGTTTCTACCACACAATGATGCATTGGTAATTTCTCCAAATGTTTTGGATCTTAAAATCAGACGTGCTCTGATGGATCCAGGGAGTTCGTCCAATATTATACAATGGAGGATATTGGAGCAAGCCAAACTTTACGGAAGCATCATTCCGGCTACAAAACTCCTCGTCGGATTCAACCTAGCATGCGTGACAACTCGAGGAGAGATCCTGTTGCCCATGGATGCTGAAGGGGTGATGAAGATGACCCTTTTCGAGGTGGTGGATGGTGATATGAGCTATAACATTATCCTTGGAAGACTGTTGTTGCACGAGATGAAAGTTGTGCCATTTAAATACCACCAGTTGCTTAAATTATCCTTGGAAGACCATTGTTCCAAGTCACACCCTTTATTTGAGGTAGTAAAACGATCGATGCAATAGTAATACCCAACTTTGAGTCGGGGTCAAATTCTATAGTTAGCTATGAGATTGGGATTTAGGAGTATATGTTACAGTGTATGAGATTGAACTATCCTAAATTTCACTTCCATAAACTTGGTTGGTTTTATAGCAAAATTAAACTAAGATTGAAACTAAGTAATTGAAACTAAGAAATGATGTTTTTGGTTATTTTCCAAATGTTGTAAGAGGACTAGGGTTGTGACCATGAACTAGGTGTTCACCTAATGGTATAAAGATTTTTATGCTATTTTGTTGAACGGGGTGTATTATAGCTCACAACACCGTATTGCCCACTCAATACCTCTCGGTCAGAGAATAGTTTTGCCCAATTTGACTTTCTCAAGACCAAATGGGTATCTACTGAAATGGTTGATAAGAGCTCAAGTGGGGTTGTTACTATACCTTTAGGCTGAACCCTTTAATTGGGTTGATCAATTTCTCAATTTATCCAATTTCTTGTTTGCTAGGTTGACCTAGACTACGTCTCTCATTCTCATGAAGAGACTAAGTCAATAAGGCATAAATCAATGTTTGCAACCATTAATTCACAATTAAAGCATGAACCTTTAATTCACAAACACCCATTCATAAACAAGCGTAAACTTAATCACCCATAAGGTTTACACACTAGGGTTGGGTCACAACCCTAGCTAAGAATCTAGCTACTCATATTGGTAATGTAAAAAATAGAGCAGAAAAGATGATAAAACTCATATTCAAAGATTAAAAGATAAAAATCTAATGTTTAATCACTAAAGTAAGCTAAAGTTGCCTAAAGCAGTAAAGGAAAACGGCTATAGATGATCAGATATTCAAAACTTGAGCTAATTTCGTGAAAGAAGTCTATTAATACACAGTTGGAAATTTTGGATAAAATTGCCCTTTCAGAGGTTCTACGGCTGCGCAATTCCATGTGCGGTCCGCACTTCTTCTTCAGCCTTGGAAGGAGCTTGGTCTGCGGCCGTATAATTCTGGGATGCGGCCGCATCTGAGGTGTTCTGCACATTTCCTGGTGCAGTCGCACAAGCCCTTTTTGTGGACCGCACAAATTTGAGTGCGGCCGCGTGCTTAAATTCTGCGGCCGCACAATAATTGGGCGGTCCGCATATCCTTGAGGCTTGAACTGGGATTTCTCTGCACTTGAACTCTAGCATAGATTTTGCGGCCGCCATTGCTCTTGGGTTCTATTGGATTTCCTTTGCATTCTGTGGCCACAGAAGGAATTTTGCAGTCCGCACATTAGCCTTTTGCCTGCTATTTGTATTTGAGTTCACATTACTCCTTTTTGAGTTAGATTTCTTCTTTGTGGCTTATTTTCCAATACTCCTGCATTAAAGCACATTTCATTAGTTTTCGAAAATACAATTAAGCACTTTTGGACTAAAACAAAAGCTAAAAAGCGCTATTAAGTAGTCAAAATCCCCACTTATCAACTCCCCCAAACTTAAGCTTTTGCTTGTCCTCAAGCAATTAAAATAATTTCCACCTCCACAAGTTAAGATCTTTTCAAACTAATCTAAGGTGTATCAAACACACATCAATTAGAACCAACAATTACCCACGACACTTATGAATTATCAATAAGACAATGATTTGAAGTTTTAAGCACAACTAGTTCTAATGTGACACTTGAGCATCAAGAGTAGACTTAATTCATCATGGAAGCTCGCTCTTTCATATAGGTCAATGTGTATCCAAAACTCCTCCTCTTCTACTCTCCGTTACCATATCTCACTTAAGAATGAAACACTCAATTCAAGGATTTGTGAAAAGTTTGCTCATCTCTTTCAAAAAAATGTCACAAGTACGACTCTAAGTACCATATGCTTGACCCTCATGTAAATCACCACTAATGTAAGTTCACTTAGCTTGAAATAATGTAGAGCTTTTTTGGAATGTAATGATGGCCTTTGGACAAAGGAAGGGAATGTTGGAATAGAAACGGGTTCATTTTTCCTTAAGCACTCTATTTTTTCTCTTTTTGGCTAATGTTTTGCCGACTCTTTGAGTCATTTTCTTTTTCCTTAGGGGAAGTAGAGATACTTAACATCACTCTTTCTTGGTCATGATGTTCATTTTCACCTTCTTTGTTTTTTTTTTCCATGCTTTGCATCATTGCTTTTCTTTGAATGCCTTCAACTCTTCACTTTATTCACTATTTTTTTGCATTTTTCTTTTGTTCTTTCTTCTTTTTTTCTTTGCATTTATTTTTTCTTCAATTTTTCTCTTTTTGTGCCTTGATACCACTTTCAAACTCCTCGTGTCTCCCCCAAACTTATGTTTTATCCAATTACTTCTCAAGAGTGTTAAGGAAAGCTCGGGTGCCAAGAGAGGGTCACTACAAAACGGGTAAAGGCTTGTAACGTGGTTATCAAATGAGAAAGGACTTAGGCTCAAATGGGTTGACTAGGGATAACAACATTGGTGGGACATAGAAAATATCAAGCGGGTCAAGGAGAGCCTACAATCACTTCTCAAGCCAAACAAAACTTAGAATTTCACTTAGAAACACATTCGGGGCAAGTTCTAGACCATTCGCATGGTTACTTGGACTTGCAACAAAAATCTCACTTCTCACACAGCTAGATTGTTAAAGAGGATGGAGTCGAGTGCCCACAAAAACCATATTTAAGATTGAAAATTATTAATGGTTTAACTAAACCACTCGATGATTGCTTAAGTCAACACAAAAGTCAAAAGAACACTAACTAGAGCTATTTCTTTTTATGAACTTGTTTTAATCATAAGCATGTAGTTTAGTGTATTGGTACCAAGTAAAGCATGCTCGACTTTTCTACTTCAACTCGATTAGGTCCTTTTATTCATTATTACTACTATTCTAAATAAAACATAAAAATGGACTCAATCCCTTAAGAAGGTTGTCACACTATCCATCGTTAGGAAGAGTCACTCGGTTCATACAAAAATCACCTTTGGAAAGAACTGTGGTATAAAGAAAACCAAAGGCTTATAGATCACTTAAACATGAAGAGAAACTACTAAATTGAAAAGAAGCTATCAAAGTAAATAAGAAGCTATTTGATTAAACATCAACTAGAATAAACTACTGAAAGCATAAATGAAATGAATATACAAGATGAGAGAGGAGAGAGAGAATATATACATCAATAGAGAGAGAAGAATATATACATAAATGAAAAGAAGAAAATGTTATCAGTTATTTATAGGCCAATGTCATCAAAATCAAATAAAGCTCCACCCCCTCCCAAATAAGAATAAGCATTGTCCCCAATGCTTAACACAATAAAAATCAAGGAAGGGAAAGAGTAGAGAAGACTCCCTATGTGGCCTCAGTGTCCATAACATCATCACCACCCTCAAGCTCCTCCAACCTTATCTCATCGTCCTCTACTCGGGGAGTAGATGGGTTGGTGAACATTTATAACACTACCTTTGCAGTATGGGCAGGGAGGTCTAGCTTTTCAAACTGGCCAGCTGGTGCCTCTGATGTTGATGGTGTTGTCGGTGCTACTGGTGCTACTAGAGCTGACTTCATAAGCAGATCAAGTGGAAGATCCCCAACTACTGCTATCTTGTCCACCTCCTTGGTCAACTTGTCAAGTGTTTTCTTTGAGGCTTGTGATTTCCTCATCTTCTTTACCTGTTTCTCTAACTCCTCAATTACTTCCCCATGTGCCACTAGAGTTTCCATAATAGTCTTCTAGTTTTCCAGAATCGTCTTCAAAGTATCCTCCACTGCAGGAGAAATCTGGGGTGCTGGGGTAGAGGACTATGCTGAAACAGCACTGGATAAGTCAGCCATCTTTGTAGTAGCTGTCTGCATCCAGTTGTTGATACTAACCAGAGTTTGGGATACTCTCAGCACTTTGAGTGGATAAGTAGAAGATGAAGGCACTGAAGCTGTTGGTGGCCCTGAAAATAGAGGTGGAGGTATGGTAGTCGTACTGCTAGAAGGCCCGGCTGAAATGGAAGGCTTGTCAGTTGAATGTATGGCTGCTGAAGTTGTAGCTACCACCGAACGCTCTTCAGACTGGCCCACGGTAGTTGTTGGCCAACCCCTGTTCTTGTTCTTTGGGTTCCTCAGGTCCTTGAGAGAGTACCATAAAAAGGGCTGCTTTGCGTGAACCTTTGTATCAAATGGCTTTTACTCCACTCCCACATCCGTAAGGTATTCTGTGATGGTGTTTGGATACGGGTAGGAGCTCTCATCCTACCTACCGATCAGAGACATGTTGACCAACATGATGGTACCCGCATTGATTGGGTAGCCGGCCATGATGGATTCAACTAAGACTGCCCTAGGGATTGGAAGAATGTTTTTATTTCTGTTCAGGTCTATCCGGCTGCATACAAAGGTTTGCCAAAGCTTGGCTTCAAAATTGAGGGTGTTCCGTTGAATGGGAACCCCTGCTATGATACATGGTGGTGGTGGTCCGGGAACTGCTAAAATCTCGGCTAGCCAAGGGTGAATTGCTTCACTCATTTGAAGCTTCTCCAGATATTGTACCAGCTCCACATCCATGAGCCCCAAGTAAGTGTTCAGTGATGTTTGATCAAATCGAACTTTCAAATTTCTCACATTCGTCACCTTAGTCCCCTTTTTGACATGTGCCACATTGGCGTAGAATTCCCGGACTAAGTGATCATTGGCGTCTACCATGCTTTGAGTGAACCATGTCCACCCTTTTCTTTCCTGAAACTATCTTGCCACGTTCGGGTTGTATCTTTCCAAATCCTTCAAATCAAATTTACGCTCAAGAGTGAGCAATCTTTGAGTCCACCATTCTTGAAACCTATTGAAAGCAATCATGCTCATGAATTTGTCCTCCCCAACCTCCTTCTTCTTTGACCTCTCTAGGTTGGCAACTCATATGTCACCCCCTCGACTATCAGGCATATCATCTTCATCGTCAACTAGGATAGGTGTTGCGGGGGCATGTGAGGAAGAAGGCTCTGAACCTTGGCTATCCTCTTCCAAACCCTCAGAAGAGCTAGCTAAGGAGGAAGGCTCATCTCTGAGTTGTAAGAACTCGGACCTTGGGAAGGATAGGGAGGTGGGCTGCTAGATTGTTAATACATCGGCAGCCTTTGATAACCCGATCCTCGACTGTTGTTGTTTTTCCACCCTGCTTGGTTGTTGCCTCCCCAATAGCCTTGATTATTGCCACTCTAATTCCCTTGGTTATTTTGACCATTCCAATTTCCTTGATTTTTTTATTGTTCCAATTCCCTTGGTTGTTACCATCATTCTAATTACTATGGTTGTTTGAATTCTAATTCCCTTGGTTTCCTTGTGGTCGCCGTTGTTGTTGATTTGGGCATTCATTGTTGTTTCCTTGACCTTGGAAGTTGTTCACATATTATACCTCCTCTTCTTGTTCATTGTACGACTCATCTTGATCAATCCACTATCATCTTGCACATAATTTTCAACACGGTTTTGCACTAGAGGACCCTTTTGCTCCTCTTGTTTACCAACATACTAACTCCCTCCATTGCATTGATATGCTTAGGACCTTGCACTTGTTGAAGTTGAGCTTTGGCTAGTTGATTCATTATGGTGGTCAACTCGTCCAAGTCACACCCTCTATTTGAGGTAGTAAAACGGTCGATGCAATAGTAATACCCAACTTTGAGTCGAGGTTGAATTCCACAGGGAGCTATGAGATTGGTATTTAGGAGTATATATTACGGTATATGAGCTTGAACTATCCCAAATTGCACTTCCACAAAGTTGTTGGTTTTATAGCTAAATTAGACTAATATTGCAACTAAGTAACTGAAATTAAGAAATGATGCTTTTGATTGTTTTTCAAATATTGTAAGAGGACTAGGGATGTGAACATCACCTAGGTGTTCGCCTAATGGGATGACTTTTATGTTGTTTTATTGAACAGGGTGTATTATAGCTCATGACACTGTGTTGCCCACTCAATACCTCTCGGTCAGAGAATGGTTTTTTCCAATTTGACTTTCTCAAGACCAAATGGGTATCTACCGAAACGGTTGATAAGAGCTCAAGTCGGGTTGTTACTATCTCTAGGTTAAACCCTTTAATTGAGTTGATCAATTTCTTAATTGATCCAATTTCTTGTTAGCTAGGTTGACCTAGACTAGGTCTCTCTTTTTCAAGAAGAGACTAAGGGTGTGTTTGGTATGAAGGAAAATGTTTTTCATGGAAAATGTTTTCCTAGAAAATGTTTTCATGGAAAATGAGTGGTTTTATCACTTATTTTCTCTTGTTTGGTTGGTAAGTGGAAAATATTTT
>MU704320.1:30285-45777 GCA_026770625.1 Nicotiana glauca
GGTGGAGGGGGGTAGTAGGGTGGATGGTAACGGAAAAACTGAATTTTTTTTTAAAAAAAAAACTTATTTTTGGAGAGGGGTGGGTAGGGTGAGGAGCTTTGGAAAATATTTTTCCTTCTTTTGATAAGGAAAATATTTTCCTCCAATTGGAGGAAAATGAATTGATAAGGAAAATATTTTCCAAAATATTTAAGCCAACCAAACATGGAAAAATTGGAAAACATTTTTCAGAAAATGTTTTCCTTCATACCAAACACACCCTAAGTCAAAAAGACATAAATCAATATTTGCAACCATTAATTCACAATTAAAGCATAAACCTAGCTAAATACCAAACACCTATTCATAAACAAGCATAAAATTAATTACCCGTAAGGTTTACACACTAGTGTTGGGAACAACCCTAGCTAAGAATCTAGCTACTCATATTGGGTAATGTAGAAAATAAAGAAGAAAAGATGATAAAACTCATATTCAAAGATTAAAAATCTAATATTAGTCTCTAAAGTAAGCTAAAGTTGCCTAAAGCAGTAAAGGAGAACGGTTATAGATGTTGAGATATTCAAAACTTGACCTAATTTTATGAAAGAAGTCTATTTATACACAGCTAGAAATTTCGGATAAAATTGCCCTTTCGGAGGTTCTGCGGCCGCACAATTCCATGTGCGGTCCACACTTCTTCATTAGTCTTGGCAGGATCTTGGTATGCGGCCACATAATTTTAGGATGCGGCCGCATATAAGGTATTCTGTGGTCCGCACATTTCGTAGTGCGGCCTCACAGGCTCTTTCTGCGGACCACACAAATCTGAGTGCGGCCGCACAATAATTGTGCGATCTGCATATCCTTGAGGCTTGAACTGAGACTTCTCTGAACTTGAACTCTAGCATAGCTTCTGCGGCTGCACAATAATTGTGCGGTCCGCACATTGCTCTTGGGCTCTGTTGGATTTACTTTGCATTTTGCAGCTGCAGAAGGAATTTTGCGATCACATTAGCTTTTTTCCTCCTATTTGTCCTTGAGTTCACATTACTTCTTTTTTATTTGGATTTCATCTTTATGGCTCATTTTATAACACTCCTGCATTAAAGCACATTTCATCAGTTTTTGGGAATATAATTAAGCACTTTTGGACTAAAATAAAAGCTAAAAAGCGCTAATAAGTAGCCAAAATTCCCACTTATCACCTTGGACTAGATTCCGAGGTCATTGAAATCAAATTCGACTACCAACTGGTGGTGAATCAGGTCTACGAAATCTTTAAAGCCAAAGAGGAACGCATGCAATAATACCTAGAAAAGGTTCAGGCTCTACCTGTTCGGTTCCAGGAGTGGTCAATTACACATATACCAAGGGAGTAAAATGTAGAAGTAGACGTATTAGCTAACCTTCGCTCATCAACAGAAATGAAGGGATCGGACTCCGGTACAATCGTATAGCTTATGCACTCGGTTGTATATGCATATAACTATTACGAGGTGAATGTGACTAATTTGGCACAGGACTGGAGGAATGAGATCATTGATTACATCAAGCAGAGAAAGTTGCCTGAAGATCCTAAGGCATCCCGGGCACTACACTCCAAATCAGCACGATATATCTTCAAAGGAGGCCAATTGTACAGTAAATCTTTCCAAGGCCTGTTGGCTCGATGCTTGGGAGCCTCTGAAGTGAACTATGTTATGCGAGAAGTCTACGAAGGAATTTGTGGAAATCATTCAGGCGCAAATTCCTTAGTACTAAAGTTGGTAAGGGCAAGATATTACTGGCTTCGAATGGAACATGACACTACAGTTTTTGTTCAGAAATGCGATAAGTGTCAACGCTACGCACCATTGGTACATCAACTAGCAAAAATGTTACACTCGGTTTTGTCTCTATGACCATTCATGAAGTGGGGAAAGGATATCCCCGGACCGCTGCCGCCGGCTCCTGCTAAGGTATGGTTCCTTTTGATTTTAACTGACTATTTTTCTAATTGGGTTCAAGTAGGTCCTTATTAGAAGATTAGTAAATGTGAGGTGGTAGATTTCTTGTGGCGGAACATAATTCGCAGATTCAGGATACCAAAAGAGATAGCCCACGACAATGGGCCATAATTTATAGGCGCAAAGATCACGAAGTTCCTCGACGACTTGAAAATCAAAAGGATCACATCTTTGCCTTATCATCCGAGCACAAATGGTGAAGCAGTGTCAACAAATAAAGTGATTATAAAAAATCTCAAAAATAGATTGGAAGAGTCTAAAGGCAAATGGCCCGAAGAACTTATCGGAGTACTATGGGCATACCGAACAACGGCCAAATCAAGCATAGGAGAGGCTCCTTTCTCCCTTGTGTACGGAGCAGAAGACCTGATACCGGTAGAAGTAGGGGAACATACCCTGAGATAATTTCAGGTGAATGAAGAGCAAACAACGAAGAAATGTTGGTCAATTTGGAACTACTCGATGAGTGCAAGAACTTGGCACATATAAGGATGGAAACTCAAAAGCAAAGAGTAGAAAGATATTACAATTGAAAGGCCAACCTCCATTATTTCAAAGTAGGAGATTTGGTTTTAAGGAAAGTAACTTAAAACACCGGGGAACTTAGTGAAGGGAAGCTAGTCCAACTTGGGAAGGCCCCTATCGGGTTTCGTCTATCACCGGGAAAGGGTTATAAGAGTTAGAAAATCAAGATGGAGAAAAGTTGCCAAGCAACTGGAATGTGGCGCACCTCAAGAGATATTGTTGCTAATAAACACCGCATGTACTGAAAGTACATGCAACACTCTTTTTACCTTCGTCCAGTTTTTGTCCTAGTTGGATTTTTCTATCAAGGTTTTTAACGAGGCAGCAACGAAAATCCTATTACGAAGGAAGCTTCAGCAACAACAATAGGACCTTTAAATGACAAGGCACATAAGCAAAGAACCATTGCGGAGCGGTTAGATAGTCTTTGCTCGATAGCAAAGTTCATATCGGGAAGTTAAGTTTGTTGTCAAATAGAGATTATTCGACCGTTCACAAGTAAAAGACATTGGGGGATTGTTAGATAATCTTTGGCTCGATAGCATAAATTATAAAAGGGAAGCGCAGTTGGTTACCGTACTAAAGATTATGTAGTAATTCATTGGTGGAATCGTCGAAGGAGCAAAATTTCCAGTGTTCAAATTCGCATTCTTTGTATTTATACATTGGGGGGAATGATATGAGGATACGACAATAATGACTGCCACGTCAACCGGAAAACAAAAATCGGAAACACAGTTGTATCATCGGGGCCGGGGACTGTGCAGCCAGCCCCCTAGAAACAAGTTGTACTAGTTAGCCACAAAAGATGGCAATGTCTATTTTGCACAACAAATGCTTATGTACTTTTGAAAATGAAAGGATAAAGTAAATTCCTTTTATTTCTATCTTGTTTCTTGTCTGAACAATGAATTGATTTTGTCATTTGAAAGTTAAACAAGTATTTCCAATGCTAGAGCCGTAATAAACATGAGACGTCCTCTTCAAGAGCATCGTAAACATAAGAGTGCCCTCTCTTATGAAAACCCTCACGTTAAAGGGTTTATTTCGGAAGAACTTATGCCAAAAATCCAAATGCTTTTGCGGAAAAATACACCCGAAACCTTGCGCAAACAGACGCAGAAAGCAAACCTGCACAAATACTAAAACAAAAAAAGACGCCATAAACAAACTTGTGCAAAACATCTAAGTAAGAAGGACCGCAAAGATTAAACTGGCATAAATATTCAAACAAAAGAACGTAGAAAGACTCATGAAATACTTGAGAAAAAGATGTTTTATTTACAACAAATGTGCCAAAATGGCACAAGTACAAAGTTGGGAAAAAGAATTTAAAGATATGGTGCTGCATTTCCAGGACTCAGAGGACGAGAAGCATTTGTGCCCCTAGAAGAAGGAGGTAGATCCGCCACCGATTCAATATCTTGTTCTTAATCATTTTGGACCTCAGCATCGTCACCTTCCGGTTCCCCTCCAATTCCCTAGAACTCAGAATCGAAACCAAAAGAATTGGTAGCATTAGGCCTGGCCGGGAAACCTCTTTTTGCAGCTAACTCCCACTCAAGGGCCTTAGCGATTTTGGTGTCAAAGTCTATGACACCCGCTTTGGCCTCTTCCAAGGTTTTTCTCCTCATGAATGCATTTTCTCAGCAATGAGGGAAGACGCTCGGTGCTAAAGTTCTTCTTTTAGTTGGTCAAGCTCCGCATAAAGGGTTTCTCACGTGGATCTAACAGATCAAAGGCTGACATCAAGGTCAATAGTTTTATTATACTTCTCCTCCAATTGGACAAACTTATCCCTGTCAGCAGCAAGCTCTTCAATTTTTAAGTTCAAGGCCGCCTCCAAATTATTTAGTCTTTCAGCGGAGGCAGCCTTGCGATTGGATGCAACAAGAACGACACTATGGACTTCAACCCATTTTGCCTTAGCCTCCATAAATTGAACCCTCAATTGGAAAATATCTTGGCTAAGGGTCTCTACTTCTTGCTCACTTTGGTGCAAACGAGCCTCCAACACAACAGCCTCCGCAACTTTGGCTTCTAGTTCTGAGAGGCAAGCAGCAAATTGGTTTCGCACGACCAAACATTGATCCCACTCAGAGGTATGTTCCTCCATTTCATGAATCAAACTTTGGAGGCCCTCGAAAGTGTGGAAATTGGCCTGCGAAACAAGAAATGCAAACTTAAAATAACAATAAATCAAAGATAGGAGAAAATGGCAAAGTAAATGAAAAAATATATCGCTGCGGCGTTGTGCATGGCATTATTCAACAAGCACTCTCCCGAGAGAGCCTGTATCTTTTTCCATTCCTTTTCTGAAACCAAAGGCTTCAGATAGTTAGCAAGTTCCATCGGCCGAGATAGCACATTGCATCTGGTAGAAACCGAGAGAGTAACGTTCCTCCTCCTTTGCATGTCTTCTGAGGGGGTAGCATAAGTTTACTTCAAATTCCTATGAACTGGGGACTGGGGGAAAGGAACATCCTCTTCTCGGTTAGAGGCAACCTGTGGAGATGATGTAGCAGTTACTGGTGGAAGAGGTGGTAAAGAAGGGGATGAAGCAGATGGCGTTGAGAGATGAGAAGCAGCTGCGGCAAAAGCAGTGCTGGTTGTTTGTTGCTCATCGAAGACAGCAAGGGCCCGGTACTCAGCTTCACGATACCGAGCACAGCGACTGGGATCGGGCAACGGGAGTTGGCATTTTCTACCATCTTAAACTCCCTCTAGAGAGCCGAGGCATCGTCCTCGATTGGTGTAACTAACTCAACATATTGAGAATTCTTTTGAGTTGATGAAGGTCATCATCTTCTATGTATAGAAACCGTCTCATCACTAGCTTTCCCATCATCAATAACCACAGTATCCATGGCCGGCACGGCGCTCGACACCATAGCGTCTGAAGACGATTCAGGCACAGCACTCATTTCCCTCTTATTCTTTCCCCCGGCCGCGGAGTAATGCCTTCTTTTTGGTTGCTTGTTCTCCGGTCGGGGACTCCGAGAATAAACGCTTGCACCCGAAGTAGGCCTGGGGACGCCTATTTGAGTAAGCGCCGCGTTGCATCAGTGTGATCAACCAAAACCTCCTCCTCGGGATGACAACCGAGCCCTGGGTAGAACTGATTGAGCAAGAATAGAAAGGATTAATCAATTTCCTCACATAAAAAGCAAAGATGAGATGAGTTTAAGTTATCATGATTTTTTACCTTCCACCATATTTAAGGGCCAGTTCTTTCCACATGCAGGTTACGGGCGTAGTGATGTCCAAATTTTTTGGACCCACTTGTCCAAGCCTTCAACCCTAGGTGGTACCCATCGGGTTTCTGAAACAAACGAGAGAAGAAAGGTCGATAAGGATATGAGAAGATCTCTAATGAAAGAAATATTAAACAAGGAAATTACGAGTGCGTTTCCATGATTCCAGAAAGGATGATGCCGTTGTCGGAATGACATCATTGGTGTCAACTGTAACGAACTATTCCATACACCCACGATCATTGTCATCCTCCATGCTAGATAATAGAGCATGGTGGTCGCGTTTGCTTAAGTTTACCATTCCCCCACGGAAGATTTTCTGGGGAATAGAGGTTCATCACATGAGCTAGGGATAGCTCCTCTCCCGTTTCTTAGAACAAGAGCTGAAGACAAGCAATCGTCCTCTACACGGAAGGACTTACTTGTGCCAAACACACCTGGTAGCAGAGGTAGAACTCCACGATGACGGAGTCAAGCTCTCCACTCAAAGAAAATTCTCCCAAAGTAAAGTGATATGTGTAAAAATATGTAAAACCCTCCTTTGTTAAAGCTATCCGCTCCGCCAGGTCGGGAGCGATAATACTCAAATCTTGACTGACACTCTTCCTTTATGGAAAGGATACTGGAAAGACAGATAGAAGAAGGGTATATGCTAACAGCCCACTTACGAGGGTTAGCAGAAGGGTATTTCTCTTCGAAATCTTTGGTGGTAATCTGAATCTTTGGGACAATGGTACTCACCGTAGGGGAGGGGGGGACATCATAAACTTTGCTTTTGTTCTTCGAAGAACTGGGTTTGCAGAAAAAGAGACAAGTTCTTATCAGAGGGATGGTTTTTTCTCTCAAAGAAGGAAGCTAAAGAAAGGTTAAAATCGAAGGATGAGTTGAGTAAAGTCTTAGAAAATTTAGAGTATTATGAAGTGTAAAAGAAGTAATTAAGGTAAAGGCGGTTAAACTCGTAGCTGTAACTACCTCGATAATCGACAAATGTTATGCTAAATCGTGGGATGACGCATTTTCAAGACATTAAATGCGGAGAGACGTACGTCTAATCAACCGTCAGAAACTTTTCAGAGAGGGTCAGTAAATTTCCCGCCAAAAAGAATATTTCTACCAACTTTTCGGTGACACAAAGCTACGCCATCGTAAAGTAGGGGGACTATCTGTATAGGGTAAAATATGTTATATTAAATGATCGCACGAGAAAGTGACATGTGAAGTCAAAGATAGAGGATGGCTGAAACCGAAGACAACTATTTCGTCTGTTACCAGAGATAATGATACTCATAAATAGAGGTGGCAAAAATGGTTAAAAGAAAACAGTTATCCACCTATATTATCCAGTAAAAAATGGGTTGGATAATGAACGTTTAAAAAACGGATCGAATATGGATAAGAACCATATTATCCACTTAGAAAATGGTTAACCAAATGGATAACCAATAGATACCTAATATGTTTAACTTTTACATTTGTAAAGCCTGAAATTGGGGGTTCCTCAAGTTTGGGAGACTAAGAATTCTCTCATAAGTAATTATATTCAAGAAAGCCATGGATAATACGGATATCCATATTATTCGCCAGATAACCCATTTTTTATCCGTCTCAAATACGGGTCGGATCGGATAATTTATCTATTTTTTGAATTACTCATTTTGATTCGCTCATATTCGACCCGACCCGCCCGTTTGCCACACCTACTCATAAAGATAAAATAAATGTCTTCCATCCGGTAGCATTTAATGAATAATATTCTACAGTATTTATACACTGTCCGTTGCAAAAGAATATGGCTTTCATGCCCGCCGTTACACATTCTTCAATGTCCCTCATAATTGACATTAAAGAGAGGCTTGATCCTAGGACATTGTTCCCTAAGTGTAGCTATAAATAGCGAGCCCTAATATCATTGTAAAAGACACAAATTTTCTGAGAAACATACGGTACTTTCTATTCAGAGCTTAATACAATTTTATCTTTTTGTCTTCGATATCATTGTTGTTGTATCCGGAAGCCTTGCTCTCGGAATCACTATTTCTGCTATTTTGTCTCCGTCTCAAGTTTAAGTATTATATTTTTATTCAATTCGTCTATTATTTTACAACCAAATTAATTTTCTTTTCTATAAATCACGTATAAATTTAACTGTACCGTTTTACGAGTAAACAGTACTTTAACTTTCTTTCCAAATTTTCAAAAATCCAAAGCTTCAATTATTGATTTTAAAGTCATATAATTAACTTCTTCTTTCTTCGGAACTTAATTTAATAGTTCTCCGTATTCATCTTTATTTGATTTTGTAAACATAGAAATAAACTTTCCAAACACTAATAAATTATGATACATATTTTCTTTGTTTGGTAACTCAACAATTTTAACTTGAAATTTGAAAAATGACCATTTCTTATTAAGGTTTTTATCTCTTTTTTACTATATCATAAGCAAGTTAATATTTCCTTTTATTTTACCTGCACTTGTTTATATTAAGTCATTATATCACCATTTTCAAAGGAGAAGGAAGGAAAGAAAAAAGGAAAACTACCGGCTATGTCCATTTATAAGTAGTTCATTACAAAAATTGGCTAATTTATAAAATATTATTAATATTAGTAATATTAGCAAATTAGCTATTGGTAGCAAAAAAAATATTCAATTTTTGCTTTCTTTTGAGTGGGTGTTATTAGAATAGACTAGGTACATCTTAAGGAGCTTGGATCACAGTTTGAGATGATTTTGGTGAAGTTTTGAGGTGGTTTGAATTGAAAATTCGAAGTAAAAACTGATATGTGTGTCACACTATGTATCATTTGTGTATCATATTTGTATCAATTGTGTATTACATATCCCGGAAATAGCCTCCCTACTCTTCTGGGGTAGGGGTAAGGTCTGCGTACATCCTATCCTCCCCAGACCCCACTAGTGAGATTTTACTGGGTATATTGTTGTGTATTACATGTATATCCATGTATATTTGTGTGTGAGATACATGCGTGATACATGTTTGATACAGATGTCGCAAAAGAATTTTTTTAACTCGATTTAATTACGAATTTTGATATAAAATCAATCCAAATCACCTCCAATCTTCCTTAAATTTTGTATATTGACTTATCTATACGCCTTCAATGAATTTTAACTATACCCATTAAAAAGGTTTATTTTTTGCTTAGATTTTTGGAATATTGTCTTCTTCTTTTTTTTGTAATTCATCACCTTATTTGCTACCTCATCCATGAAATTTCCTATTCTTCTTGCATCTAATGTTGCTAATCGCGCTTCAAAATGTGTAAGGTGATTTTTGCATGTGATTCTTTGAGAGAAAGAACCTTGTTTATTTGATTTTTAAATTTTTATATATGTTCGGCTAGTTTTGGCATGTCTATAACTATGGCTAGAGGTTGGTAAGTTGAGACTTATCTGGGATATTTGTGTAAAAATTACACGGGGCATCCTATTTGGTTGCCCCCATTTAACCTATACCCATTTTTTTAAAAAGTTTAATTTGTACCCACTTTTTAAACAACTTCAGCCCCCTTTCTCCTCCTCCTTCTCCTCCTCAAAGTTATATACGCCCTCAATCCGATAGACCACTCCTTTCTGAAGTCACTGATTGTGAAAATGTTCCAGTAATTGACATGGGCTGTGGAGATAGAAACTTTTTAGTTCATCAATTTGGCATTTCCTCGGAGTCATACTAGCTTTTATCAGAAAGAGAAGAAACGACATGTTGAGTCATAGACGATATTCAATTTCAAACAATGTCTGATATTCAAATTCAAACAATGTCAAAAACGAAACTGTCCCTGAATTCAATAGTATGTTACCAATTTCAGAAAAAGAGGAAATCTGAATTAAATTACTGGCAAACATAAGAAATCCATTTTTTTTCCTCGGAGGGTTTGAAAGGGATGAGTTGTGATTGAAACTTAACAAAATACCAAATTTTGGAAACCTTTTAGTTTAGCTCTAGAGCTGAAGTTCACCAGTTACAAACAAAAACTTCAGCTCTAGAGCTGAAGTTAGCCAGTTACAAAAATAAAAACTTCAGCTCTAGAGCTGAAGTTCGCCAGTTACAAAAACAAAAACTTCAGCAATTACAAATTAAAACTTCAGCAAATAGAGAACAAAACTTCAGCTACTATACTTAAGTTCAGCAATTACAAACAAAAACTTCAGCACACTTGCTACTTCAGTCCCGTCTACTAGAATGCTGAAGTTTTGCGTGATTGTCTTTGTTACTTCAGCCTCGTATGCTAAAGTTACGCGAAAAAGTGGGTACGCTTGTAATTTTTTTGCAAAGCGAACACAATTTAAAACGTGACCCAAAGAAGCGGGCATAGATGCAAATGTCACGACATTTGTGTAAGTTTCCCAAGAAAAAAAAGCAAAAAAACAATTGAAAACAATAAGAAGTACGAGAGAACTAATTAAAAGATTTTTTTTTAAAAAAAAAACACTTATCTCAGCCCATACCTCATTTCTCGACCCATCCAGCTAAGAGAAGTCCAATAGAAAAAGGTACATATCAGCCCAAAAGTATCAAACTAGCAGACCCAGATAAATTGCGCCGTAGGCTAGATGAAGGGTGAAATTCAAAAGGAATTTTTAACTCCTATAGCAAAGGTTAACACCTTAGTTATTTTAAATAAATATTATTTAAAAAAATTATATTTTATAGATACCTTTTAAGATTTATAACAAAATATTTAATTTTAGTTGCCTCCTAGTCCTAAGCCACTAAATACGCTATTCAGTTACACTATTTTCTTTCTCTCTCTACTTTGATGTATCTTATTCTCTTCCCCATTCCCCGAAAATACGATGCTCCATCTCAAAATTCCTCTCATCCACGCTATTTTCTTTTTATTCCAATCAATTCTTGCACCGAATTGAATATCGCTAAACTCATGGCTTAATTCCCTCTCTTTTTTGTTAATTTTCTTTTAGTAATTAATCCTAAAAAATACAACGACACCCTTATTTCTGTACTAATGCAATTTTCATCTCTTTTCTATTATATTAAAGTCAAAAATAATCATCTGAAAAATTTACAGAAAAGAGAGGCGTTAAACAATACGGTCTAAGCACGTGACGGATACTTCCTGAAATGGGTCGAGCTTGAAGGGGTAGGTTTTTGCCATTTCGCCGTTATAGGAAGGGTTTGAGAGGGTTTCGTGGATTGTTTCGTCGTTGGTTGAAGTGTATTGCTACGGCGGATTCACCGAAAATTAGGTTTTGTTCTTGAACAAAGACGACGGAGTTTGGGGCTGAGCAACTTGATTTCTGTTAATATATTTCAATGTATTTTCATGTATTTCATTGTATTCATTGTCTTTTTTTTTTCATTGTAATTCAATGTATCTCTTTGTATTCCATGTATTTCATTATATTCACTGTCTTTTTTTCATTGTATTTCAATGTATCATGTTGTATTTTATGTATTTTATTATATTTACTATCTCGCTATATGCCATGAATGTATTCATATATATTTTTTAATTAATATAATTTATGTATTCAGATGTATTATATAATTTCTCTGAAGATTGCTATATTTTTGTGGTATATTTCGGTTGAGAATCTTTTTTATAACTGAAAATACAATTTTTGTGTGTTATAATTGAGTTTGTTGCGTTATATTAGGAGTCTATTATGTTAATTGATTCACTTTCCATTTTAAAAATAGTGTAATCCCCTATTTCACGCCGTGAATACAGTCGAATACACTCGAATACAACAACTAATTAGCTGGACTTCCATGATTCTAGCCTATTTTTGCTACTGTATTCATGAATACAATAGCTTAAATACATCGAATACATCTTATAACCACAAAAAAAGGTATCTATAATCCGTAATATAGCAAATGGTATCTATAAATGGCTAATTACTACTAAAAGATAGTGCTTTATGAAAAAGTTCCCAATTCAAAAATAGGAGATTTACAAGTGATAATTAAAAAATAGCATAGTTTCAAAAATAATCGAAATTCATTCATTTTTTATGTAAAGATAAATTTGAATTTTGAACGAAAAAATGTTCAAAATCCGGAAAATATTCCAACATAATATACTAGAGTTCGATTTTTTATATGTGAACTTTCAGCATAATATACTAGAGTTCCATCATAATATACTGGACTTCCAACATAATATGTTGAAAGTTCATACACGTGTGCTCCAATCTCCAGTATATTATGCTAGAACTTTCCGTGTGTTGGAGTTCCAGTATAATATGCCGGAAGTTCATACACAGGTGCATCAATCTCCAGTATATTATGCTGGAACTTTCCGTATTGCAGAAAAATAGTGACTATTTTTCAATGACTTTGCAAACGCTGGCTATTTTTCAATTATCAGTCGGAAAACCCGTGCTATTTTTACCCGGATGAACTATGCCTATTTACGCGAATGTCCCTTTTTAAGGTCACCGTTAAGATTTTATCCAAAGTTGTGCGAATATAGACCTTAAAAAATTATCTGCCGAAAAATGATGGACTTGGGTCTAACGTTTCCTCGTATATTGCTCAACCTTACATACAAAACATTAGCCTATCATCTAACGTATGTAATAACTAGGGGTGTACAAATCGAACCGAAAAAACTGCACCAAATCAAAAAGTCAAACTAAATCGATTAAAAAATCCAATTCGGTTTGGTTTGATTTGGTTTGGTATTGAATAAAAAAATCCGAACCAACCCGATATATAAATATATAATTTTTATATATATTATTTAAGATTTTATATAAAATTTTCTTTAAAAAATGTCTAGAAATATTTGGGATTCTTTTGCGGGATATGAATTTGAATAGAATATGAAGTGCTCCATATTTATTGACCTTAAATAATGGGTTGTATGATCAGTTTCTTATCAAGTGTTACTAAAATATGTCTATCTCTTTGTTCTTACATATTCATATCATATGTTAAGATGTATTAAATTCTTATATCTTTTTCGAATGTGAAGTGGTTATTAATATTTAGGTATCATATTGATTTTTATGTTTAATTACTAAATTCGGATAACCTAAAAGTGTATATCAACGAAAAATTATTGTCAGACAACTAAAAAAAAATTATTATGTGTTAACTAATAGAATTCTCGCATAAGAATATTTTAATTGATAATATGTTTGTCAACTTTTTATATTTTTACTAAATAGATGTATACATATCAAATATTTAACAAAGTAAGATTGAAATAATATGTAAGTAACAAAAAATCCGAAAATCCAAAAAACCTGACAAAATCGAACCAATCCAAACCGATATAGTTGGTTTGGTTTTGATAAAAACCAAACCAACCCGCTCCATGTACACCTCTAGTAATAACTTAAAAAATATAGACCTTTTGTAATGTTTCTTCGTAGAGTTTAGTTTGCACAAAAGAAATCTTTAAACAATAGTCTGAAAGGTCTGTAAATTGCAAGAGAAATAAAAGAGGATCAAACACTAAATAACTATTCGGAAAAGAAATAATGAAAGTTTATGGCCTGGATTACTAGGGTACGTATTTAATCATATTCGCTCCCTTAGCTTTCGGTCCAGCAGAGTACTTTCGCCTTTATTGATTCCCCCATAGAATTAGGAATACGAGAGCAGAAAACCATGTCTTTTAACGAAGCATGGTTGAATCAGTAAGGTATGAAATGTGGCAACATATATATCTAGTAACATAATTTCAATAGGTTTCGCAATCTGTATCTGTCTGAAATGTTTTAGTCGACTGATAACATAGCCTTGTCTTTAATTGTATTCTCCGCGAAAGTTAAAAGGCTATGCCCAATTGGAAAATGTTGTTATTTTGGACTCAAAAGACAAAAATAAGTGAAAAAAAAAGAAAGAAACCATAATATATATAACGTCATCTCACCTGGCGCTATATAGTAAAGGTAACTGCACCGTTACTATATAGCGCCAGGTAAGCTGGCGTTAAATGTGGCAACATATATATCTAGTAACATAATTTCAATAGGTTTCGCAATCGGTATCTGTCTGAAATGTTTTAGTCGACTGATAACATAGCCTTGTCTTTAATTGTATTCTCCGCGAAAGTTAAAAGGCTATGCCCAATTGGAAAATGTTGTTATTTTGGACTCAAAAGACAAAAATAAGTGGAAAAAAAAAATCATAATATATATAACGTCATCTCACCTGGCGCTATATAGTAACAGTAACTGCACCGTTACTATATATCGCCAGGTAAGCTGGCGTTATATTCTGACATCTGATATAGTGCCAGCCTACCTGGCGTTATATGCTGACAATCTGGTATAGAGCCAGACGACCTGGCGTTATATATTTTTTCCCTGACCCCAGCAATAATACAAGGGTACAATAATTCAAAAGCGTATAGTGCCAACTAGTTTGGCGCTATATATTTTAAAAAAAATCTTCCCGTCTCTCCATTTTCTATATAAAGAGCTTAGAATCGCATAGAAATGCATTCCAAAATTTTTTTAACTCTTGTTGCTCTTGTTGAAACGTCTATTACTGTAAAATTCTACAGCACTTTTTCATTATGTCTGAAGAGCATAGGATAAGAGTTTCATTATATTGGGGTGGTGAGGTTGTGATGGAGAATAATTCCGTGGGCTACAGTTTACCTGCTAAGTGTCATGTTAACTTGCCACTGACAATGGAGTACGATACATTAATATCATTGTTATGCAAAAAAATGAGTGTGAGGAAACGTTCCGTGATACTTAAAGTAACCGGAAGATATCTGTATTCCGTCACTCCGCAAGGGGTTGCTTTTTACTCGGAGTTTAACATCGACGATGATGAAACTTTGCGTGATTTTTTGAGGACTCCGGACGAATGTCGTGATTTTCTTGTAATCACAATGTTGGAGATGTACGTGAAGGTCGAAGACGTTCCAAAAAATAAGGTTGTGCGTAGTAGAGATAACTCCCAGTCATCGGGTGGTTATTCTGGAACAGTTTTTGCCGGACAAGTTCCGGATGAAAGAGTTATCTTTGATTTAAACTTATCACTGCCGGTGAATGAGCAAGGAGAAAATAATTTATACCCTGCTTTCCATAACTCACAAGACGAGTGGTAAATTTCAATTTTTATTTGTGTTAATTATGTATATTTTTATTACACTAAATTTGTAGTAACGCTCACATATTTAATAGGGGGTACCGGCCGGATATGAATTTTACAAGTGGTCCATCCGGTAGTCATCACTTAATTGATAACGTCCATCATGGAATTTCATCACATTACGACTTGTAAGTGAAGTGGTTTACGTAAAATATGGAAATTATTTATTAATTTATTAGCTTATATTTTTGTTGGTTGTGCAGTGAAAACGAGCAAGTTGAACTCACTCAATTGCCCGAAAATGATGTATTATATCGAGACCTGGCAGATGCACAAAGTGAGGAATAAAACAGTGATTATGATAACAATGCGGATGAATCCGGTGATGAGACACCCTTTGCTCGTGAGGATGGTGATGCAGAGGATGAGAAGGAAGGACCTGATTTGAAGAGAGACCCCCCTAGACGAAGAGTGTATGAGTCCGAAGTACCGTTTCATTCAAGAGAGATTCCTTACATTGATAACTTGCCAACCGTGCCGGATGTGGAAGCTCTCACAAGGGATTTTGATGAAATTCGGAGAGCAATGTGGGATGAGTCTAGACCAACGGTGCTTGCAAAGGGGATGCTTTTTCCTGATAAAGCGCGCCTAAGCAGGGCTTGTAAATTGCACAACG
>MU704320.1:75472-94454 GCA_026770625.1 Nicotiana glauca
ATATATATATATATATATATATATATATATATATATATATATATATATATATTTCTGATTTATAAAATTGAAATTAAAATTAACAATTATTCTAATTAAACTCTAAAAATTATTTTAATAACCATTTTGTAGTAATTTTCAATTAAAACAATAAAAGCTAAAATGAACTAGTTTTTCCGATTTTTCTTCTATCTGTTTTTTTTTTCGAAAATACATTAATACTAAAAAAATGTAAAATTGAAAATCTTAATGCATATATATATTTTTTGTATTTTTCATATGAGTTATCATGTGACCAATTAACAAAAGAATGCAACAAAATTCTTAAAATTGTAAAATTATTTTATTTGATATTTTTGGAATAATTTGCTTAGGGTAAAAATCACGTGCTCACAAATACAGGCCTAAGCCACAACTTGCGTAACTACGCGCACCAATAAGCAACAGTCCGAACATACTCAAATCATGAAAACTATTCAATTGAAAGAACTGTACCTCAAGCTCACCAATACCACCACAACACAAGGCTGGGAATTCATCTCACATCATATAATAGAACACACGAACCTATCCCGCAAGATCATATCTCCACATAGCTTTGTGGCAATGCACAATACTATCCAAACACTGCTCCACCTGAAACACCTCAAGTCACTATGCTCGAAAGCGACAAACACGCACCATTTGACGTCTGGAACCAAAGCACATCATCATACCTACAGTGAGACAAATAACATATACCACGCAACCCGATAGGTCATAACCGATACTCCATTCACCGGGCAATACCCAATTACTCTTCCCGCTCGACTTCCACTATGAATCCCCAATAGAACCGCACCACATGTGCCCCTAACCAACAAATCATAACGTCTCACAACACATAGGAGCAACTCATAGATCTCCCCAGATCACTAACAAGCTCAATAACAGAATTAACTTATCCCTCAACAATACAATTCAGGGCCAACCCAGCCGACTCCAGCTAGAACACGCATCCACATTGACTTGCCAACGAACTCATTAACAAGGAATCCTAAAGCTGCTCCTTCCACTAATACAACTCCTACCGGAGCCATATGATACGATGCCCGACACCAAATCAATACCGAAATCCACAACCTCGCCCGGCGACATGCCCGGCCATAAGAGACGCATCCGAAAAGTAACTCAACACTGAAACTGAATCAATGGTAGAAACCTCTACACTGACATCCATCACGAATGCCCAATTAAGAAAATCAATCCTTCCCAGCCGTCCGCTGGGTCTTTGAAATATAAACCACTGTGCTAGAACATAATCTGATGCACCTCGCCACTCAACCCGTGGCGTTTCCGGCATAGCCCATAGCGCAATAGTCCAGAATAACCCAACACTGAGACAAACAGTCTACACCCCAATATCATATCCAAAATCTAACATACCAAGCAAAGAAAGATCCACTCGGGCCTCCAAATCCGGTAGTTGCTAAACAGTGCTGATACACACGATCTACAACCACATCATAGCCTGTATATGAGAACTTCCGTCTCCACATCCACACAACACATGAATCATCATATCCAATCCCAATTTCGCCGTCCGAACACATGCACACCTTTATTACTCAATCATTCCACGATAGATGCTCTAAAATTTCCCTGTGCCACCAAGAAAACCCGAATACCACCAGTTGATCCAACAAGAAAGTGCCGCAATACTACCGAAGTATCATCAGTTTAATCACATTACCCTTTTTCTGAGACATATACTCTCGTCAAATCACTTCCAATTAGCAGTACCATTTCCTTGATTATCTGAGACTACCCGTTGCCTAAGAGTTTTATAAACTTCCTTTCAGAATTGAACTGTAACCTAGCACATGCTAGTATCGGTCCTCCATAACATACCGTATATACCATACCATCCAAGGATAACATGAAAACTTTTATCCCCATTCCTAGCCACAGACATCTACGCACTCAACTAGTTAATAACTTCCATTGATCCCATCTAGAAGAAAATCATTACACATCCCATGCCTCTCACATTCGTAGAAAATGCACTTCTCCAACCACGGTAGAAATCAACAAGAACTCCCCCAATTCCGTTTGCACAATTAAACTGCCAGGACTAAATCCTTCTAACTAGACCAGGCTAAGCAAGTCATCAAAACCCAATAGCATTGCTGCAAAATACCTGTAAGAACCCATTACCTCGAACACATACAAAGAATTAATCATATCCTTACCATACCGATTCGGTCTACTATCAAGCTACTCCATCTATCTAAATTTTCTTCCGATTCATCATCAACTTGATATTCCCTCTTGTTATAGCACCACAATGCCTCAACCCAGGCTTACCACATGAGACCCCAGCATAAAACTACACTGACTAAGACCCATAAGCCGCTGAATACTCTCTCAAATATTCCCAAAAACATCACGTTCCAGAATACTTTACTCTGAAGAACTTCCTGCGAATCTAAGTCAGTTACCTTTACTTTCCTAATACTGATACATAGAATCCCATATATCGCATAGAAATACCACAAGTCTTGGCCTCTTCCAATGAAAGCAACAGTTTATAACCACTTATGCAACTTTAGAGCACTCAATCGATGTATACAGACTCTTGAACACATTAAAACTATTCTCGCAAGTCATTCACTCTTATTCAAGTTGCAATTTACCTTATCAATGAACAGAACTACCCGAACCTTATTAGCATCCTGATACCGCATGTTGTAGCCTCATCTCAATACAACCAAGCAACCTCCTGCTCTATGCACCGAGCATTCTTTACCAAAAACCACTCAAGACATCCCGTGATTATCTTTCCCCATGAAACATAATATAACCTTTGTCGAAATCTTCCTTTACTCGAGCCATTCTCGGTCTCAATTTTTGCAGGCCATAACTGATTCACTCGCACGCCTCAAAATGGAACCAAGATAGCACCTAACCATGTAATAAACTAATCAACAAACTCCCCCACTTGGCTCGGAGCCATAGGTCCAGATACACTCAATAACTCATAACACTTTTACTCTATTGATGCCACAATACCATAGTGAGATTAAACTCAAATCATTTTTAAGCTTGTGAAAACACAGATCATCTAGTATTTTAAATCTTCTGCAATTCTCGCATTCACCCCCGCAACAGCTAAGTCCACTCACTCAGGCGACCCGAAATTTCAAATTTCAACACGTACTTTTCACTTGCACATGAGATCTCCTAACATACACATAAGGATCACACCACTTTAGAACACTCCGCAGGAGATAACCCACTTGTTTCGCCCCAATATAACATTTCTATATACCTTCTACCGTCATACACATTACACAGTTACTTAGTCTTTCTGAGTCTGAACTCATACCGCAATATGAAATTTACTTCACTCCCAACTAGGAGACATGAAAAGATTTTTCACGATGCCATGACTGGGGGCTACACATCCAGTCATGATGGAAATCAAGCACTTATTAGTTCATCTATCGTCCAGCAGACCTCCCTCGTCACTTCCAAGTCACATAAATACATCTCGTAGTACTAACATACTCATCAAGTGGCTATCTAGCCATCACTTCCACTAATAGGGACAATACCGAACGTATAAGTTCAAAAACACTTGTTCACACAATCAGCACCTCGGTGCTCAAGCCATAAGCAAGGATCCGGCCTCAAGTCCTCCAGACTGGCCGACCATAAACTCACAGAGATTACATCTCGCCCCTCGATTGGGGAAACACAAGCCATCAAGGCACATGTGATACTGAGCGTTCATGCACGCATACGAATGCGTGGAAGGAATTTCAAGAATTTCTTTTCAAGCTGAATCAAGGACGCACGATAAGAATTCAAGAATGTGAAGTTTTCCTAAAGGTTCTGTATCCTCTCAAGGATAAATACAGACGTCACCATACCAATCCGCGAGACTCTTCTAAAACTGCTCATGACTCGTGAGACCTATGTAACCTAGGCTCTGATACCAACTTGTCACGACCCAAACCTCGCTCCGGTCATGATGGCGCCTCTCGTGAAGACAAGACCAGCCAAACCATTTCAGAACACCTCTTTTAAGCAGTTAAACAATTCATAAGCAGTTTAAATATGATTTCATGATATTAATTAGCGGAAATACAATCCAACACAGCCCTAATCGGGGTGTCACAAGTCACGAGCATCTATTAGAGTGTAAATTCAACTACAAGGTCTAAAATATACAACACCGAAATAATGAACAAAAGAGAGAGAAACGGTGCTGCGAACGCTGGCAGTCACCTCGCTAACTCCTATAACTCTGCCTCTGATCAGCCAAAACCCGCTAACGGGTGGATCAATACATGCATCTGCACACGAGGTTCAGGGAGTAAAGTGAGTACTCCAACTCAGTGAGTAATAAAGGTAAATAACAACTGAGCAGTAAGAAATCACGTATAACAAATCATCATGTTGTATAGAGCAGTGCAAAACTCTTTTGAGAAAAACAGTGAAGTTGTGAAATAGTTAGAGAAAACATCTTAGCTCAGTTTAAACCTCTTTTGGAAATGACTTTTTCTGTGGTCACGCAAATGAATGCAAACAAATAGTGCAGATAAGCACAGAAATCCGCCCCTCAGGCACAACACTTAGTCATCAGATAATGCTAGGCAATCAGGTAGATATTGCATGAAGTAGCACAGACAATAGATAATGGCAGACAAATGAAATAAAGTAAACACATAGAACAGTACCAGTACCGCTGCGGCATATAGCCCGATCCATATATCGCTGCGGCGTGCAGCCCGATCCATTTATCATCGATGGCGCTCACTGGGGGTGTGCAGACTCCGGGAGGGGCCCCTTACGGCCCAAACACAACATCAAGCCATCTCGTGGCATTAAGTCTAGGCCCTCGGCCTCATATCAGTATCAGTATAACACTGCTGCAGCGTGCAGCCCGATCCAAAAGTATCCTCACAACACAGGCCCTCGGCCTTACTCAGTCTGAAAGATCACATATGCCCCTCGGAAAAAAGTAAAACATACTGCTCAACCCAAAATAGTATTGGAAATATCATTTCAAGTGTTAAAGCAAAATAAACTTGACTGAGTTTTGAAAATAATGGAAAATACATGACTGAGTCCAAGTATGAAATCAAACAGTGAGGAAATATCAACAACCAGCCCCGAAGGGGTTCAAATAATTGGCATGAAGCCCAAATATGGCAGTCAGCCCAAATCATGATGATAACAAATAAGTTTCTGTCAAATATGTAGTAAAATCATCAGTCGGGATGGACCAAGTCACAATCCCCAGTAATAAAAGACCCCACGCTCATCATCCAGCGTGTGTCTCACCTTAATATAGCACTACGATGTGCAATCCGGGGTTTCAAACCCTCAGAATATCATTTACAATTATTACTCACCTCAAACCGGCAAAATCTCTAGCTCGCGATGCCTTTTCCCCGTAAATCAGCCTCCTCGCGCGTGGAATCTATCCAAAACCAGAACGAATACGTCAAAATTTGCTAACGGAACAAAGCCCAAGCAAAAACAATCGAAAAATATCAAAAATCCCAAAATTAGCAAAACTCAAGCCCCGGGCCCACTTCTCGAAACTCAAATTTTTTTACATCATTAGATTCCCCGTCTCCCTAGGAGTTCATACATACCAAAATCACAAGAATCGGAGTTCAATTGACCCCTCAAATCCCCAATTTAATCTCTCTTAAACTCAAGCCCTAAACCTCCATTTTTAGTCCATAAATTCCTTAAATTTCAGTCTCAATTCACAAAATATTACCATAGAAATGTGTTTTAGGTCCGAAATTCTTACCTTAATGAAGTTCCCTTGAAATCCCTCTCTCAAATCGTCCAAAAGCTCTCAAGCCGAAGTCCAAAGATGGTGAAATAACTCAATTTTGCGAAATGGAATAACTTATATGCTCTGCCAGACATTTTCGCATCTGCGACTCACCAACCGCTTCTGCGAAAATTACTAAAATTGGCCATATTCGCATCTGCAATCATTCTTCCGCATTTGCGGTTCCGCAGATGCTGCCCCCACAACCGCATTTGTGGTCCCTGACATTCCTCTCGAATTCGCTTTTGCGGTTAAACTCCCGCATCTGCGGCATCGCAGATGCGGTCACCCTACCGCTTCTGCGGTCTCTGCACATCTGCCCCTTTTTCGCTTATGCGATAAATCACCCGCTTCTGCGGCGCCGCATCTGCAGTTCCCTAACCATAGATGCGAAAATACCAGAAGCAGAAAAATCTGAAGCTGTAATCAATATCAAACTTCTCCGTTAAGCACCCGAAATCACCTCGAGGCCCCCGCTACCTCAACCAAAAGCACAAACATCACCCAATACCTTATTTGAACTTGTTCCAATCATCGAAACACCTCAAACGACATCAAATCTATCAAATCACATCGTATTCAAGCCTAAGTTTCCAAAATCTTCTGAAATACGCTTTTGATCAAAAACCTAACCAAACCACGTACGAATGACCTGAAATTTTACACACACATCCCAAATGACACAACGAAACTACTGCAACTTCCGGAATTGCATTCCTACCTCTATATCAAAATCTCACCTATCAACCGGTAACGCCGAAATCTCATTTTTGCCAATTCAAGCCTAAACCTCCCACGGGCTTCCAAAATGCTTTCCGATCACGCTCATAAGTCCCAACTCACCTAACGAAGCTAACCAAATCATAAAAAATTCCGATCTGAGCTCATTTTCAAATAGGTCAAACCTTTCGAATTCAAAGCTTTCAACTGAGATTGTTCTTTCAAATTAATTCTGATTTTCCCCAAAACCAAAACCAACGATCTATATCAGTCATAATACATCGCACGGGGCAAGTCCTGCCCGAGAACTGGCGATCAAAGTGCAAAAGCTCAAAACGACTGGTCGGGTCGTTATATTGACATTGTTCTACGTTGTGTGACAACGGTTGCTTACTGCGTGTTTTCCTTGGCATTCTTAAGACAATTTGGAAGGTCTTTATTTGGAAGGCTTTTGGAGGGGGTTAGAAAGAAAGGGTCACATTAAGGCTCAAAATAGACTCAAGATGATAGGGTTGTATATTTACAACTCTTGGAATCGACTCTTCATAAAAAAAAAATAAAAAAAATTCAGCCTTAGTTTCAGATATTGGGGAATTTTTTTATTTTTGATTTGGTTAGACTGAACCCTAGTGTAGAGCTGCCTACGTATCCTTTAAAGGAATCAAGTCAAACGTAGTTCAAACCAACACGAAAGATTCCTTTGTTGTTTTTCTTTTCATTTTTTCTTTCTTCCTTTTCTCTTTTCTTTTTCTTCTCTTCTTTTTTTTAAACAAATTTCCCCAACTCCTATTTTCTAGTGGCATGGATCTTCATTTTTTTTTTACTCTATACTTGATTCCAAAAGAGGGGGAGTCAAAGAAAAATAAAACAGGCTCAAAAGGGGTAACGGAGAGTATAAAGTGTTTGGGTAGCAGAAAAAAGGGCCTCCCAGCTTCAAGAATGACAAACATTCTATCTCTTCTCAGGTTCGGCATAGATGGACTTGACTCTCTTCTTGGTTTTGTCAGTTGTATAGCTCCGTAGTTAATATCTTGTTCCCAACAAATGACTTTCGACAATTTGGAGTCACCTTTTCTTGGTCCTTGTCTTGATGTAGAAGGGTGCACTTCAGTACCAGCTAATCATTTTAAATTCCCTAGAATGCAACTTCTTTGGAGATTTGGGTCATCTTTCCTGATATGATCAGATTATGCATGCCGTGGCAAAAACCTTTTCGCTGATTAGTCCAACCAAACTTCAAAACTTTCAATTATCCTTAAATCAGTATTCATGACTGTTTTGGTTCCATGTGATCTTGACACAGGCTTATCATAAAAGTTTTTCAACATCTTACTTGTCCTCCACGTATTTTTTCTCGATTCAATTCAAGATTGGAAAAGCTTTCTAAAATCTAGCCAAAAACTCTGCATTCATGTCATGTCACTAAAATTGGCGTGAAAAAGAACTATAAATGCAAGAAGAACTAAAAACAATGGATTAAAATAACACAAAGAAGAAAAGAAAAAAGAAAAAGTTGTATTTCATTGATTAAATGATAGAAAGGCTTGATGACAGGACAAACAAACAACATCTGGATCACAAACTTGAAATAATCCGGATGATAGAAATTATGACAAAATAAGTTACCAAGACTCCTTCCCGGCAAGGAAGGGAGTGACTTTCTAATTATCAAGCTCAACATCTTAGCTACGAATTTGCACATCAGCATCTTCAACAATTTTGATTGTCTTCCATTCAGTGGACATGTTCTTGACATTTTTCACCAAACCGTCCCCATATTCTTTATCATTGTAAATCATCCGAATAATGTGCGCTTGGTCATGACGTTTAGGGTGCCATTATCTTGGACCACGATCATTCCTTCTTGAATCATCATTTCTATTTCCTTTTTCAAAACTCGACAATGCTCAATGCTATGTCCCTGGACATTAGAATAGTACATGCACCGTACAACAGGGTCAAAACCTTTTGCATATGGATCAGGAACATCCCTTGAAGCGGCTCAATCATGCCACAACATTTTAGCCTTTCAAACAAACTTGTGTAGGACTCTACGATTGGCATGAAATTGTCCCTCTGCTTATGTTCCTTTCCGTACTCTTGTTTTGGACGAGGGTTGTAGGGTGATTGAGAGTTCTGTTGTCGCGAACGAAGGTATGTCAAAGCTGGGGCCCGCATCTGCTGGTAATTGGATGGTTTGGCATAAGACTGAGCATTGAATGTTGCATACTGTGGAGCAACTGAGTATCGTGGATCCGGGGGTTGCGATGCTCCCCTTTGGCCTCTTTTTGCCCGTGACGCCATCATGGCCTCTTCATCTTTCATCTTTTGGTTAACCAGGTTGTCTGGCCTATTATGGATTTCTTGAGTGGCTTCTTTGAGAGCCGCTTGACTTATAATTTGGCCAGTATTGAGGCCATTCTTGACCATTTCTCCTATCTTGATTGCATCAGCAAAAGGTCTGCCCATTGCGGACATCATATTTTTAAAATAATCAGGATCCTAAGCCTGAAGGAAGACTGTGATTAACTCATGATCATTTATGGGTGGCTTGACTCTAGATGCTTGCTCTCTCCACCTAACGGCATACTCCCTGAAGCTTTCAGTTGGCTTTTTCTTCATTTTGGACAGAGAATTGAGATCTGGCGCAATACCGATGTTGTACTGAAATTGTTTGATGAAGGCCTGGTCCATGTCATCCCAAACATGCCAGTGAGAGATATCTTGGTCAATGAACCATTCAGAAGCTACCCCCACAAGGTTTTCCCCCAAAGTAAGCCATCAGCAGCTCTCCCTTTACTCCTGCACCCCTCAGCTGGTTGCAGTACCTTTTCAAGTGGGCGATAAGGTCGCCGTGTCCATCATATTTCTCAAATTTCGGGATCTTGAACCCTCGTGGCAAATGGATGTGGGAGAACATGCATAGACTACTGAATGAAACACTTTTGTGACCACCTAGTCCCTATATATTTTTTATATTCTGTTCAAGACTTTTCATTTTTCTGGCCATCTGATCTGGCTCAACCGTCGTGGAAGGCTTTTTATTTTCCACTAGTGACTAGTACGGAGGAGTCTGATTGTATAGAGCCGAGACCTTGAAAGCCGCATTTGGACAATAGTATTGGCCATCATAAGCATGAGATGGTGGCTCATTGTTTGGCCTCGTCATAGGAGGTGGTGGCGGAATTGTATACATAGGTGCACTAGACACGACGAGAGGTATGCTCCTAACCGGTGCGTCATGAGGCTACATATTAGGGGTACCAGGGCCGACATGGAAGCTGTAGTTTGGCACATACCCTGGTGGTAGAATGTGATTGCTCGTTGCAAAGAGCGGTGGTTGAGTAGCCTTTGGTATGGTGGAAATTCCCTCAGAGGGACCCTGAGGCGGAGGTTGACCAGAGATCCAAGCCTGATACACACCAGTCAGCTGGTGTTTCAATCTTCTTACTTTTTCAGACTCTTGCTCGACTGAGTGACCCTGGTGGTCGTCACTGACCAACTCGATTTCATCATTGTTAGCCATCAGTATCTTTCCCTTAGATCTTAGTAAGTAATGATGTGTTGCCAGTTTCACCACAAACCAATCACCTTAAGCTTACTATATAAGAGGCAACAACCGTGTTAGGGTTAAGCATTTTATAAACACGAATCACACGTAACTATGCTACGCTCCTAACATTATCACGTCTCTAACATGCTTTTGGAAGGCTTCATGTTTCATTCTGACTTATAAGGTTGCTGCTTATTGACACTCTTATTTATTCCTTTTTTTTTACACCTTACCTTATTTTAGAGCCGTTGAAAAATATTTCGATCGAACCTTTTGGAGGTTGCCTACGTATCATGTCACCGCATGAATCAGATCATTACGTAGTTCAAGGACATGACCCCCTTTTTTTTAACAAAACAAAGTTTTTTTTATGTGCAAGAAACAACACTTTTTTTTTGGTTTATTTTCAAATTTTCCTAAAATAAAAACTTTTTCATTGATTTTTTTTTGTTTTTTTTATACAAGACAAAGGAAAATTACATAAAGATACAACCCAAAGGATGAATATTTAAACAAGACCGGATTCAACTTAAACAAGACGAGTACTTAAGCAAGACTCAAAATACTAAAAGACACTTACAAACTTGATGACTACAAATGAACAATCAAAGTGGACTGCCAACTAAAAGAAAACTCTGATCTCCGAAGGAGAATCAACTGGCATTATTGTAGTTAATGTGCTTATTCCTGCGGCTGACCTCCCATATAATGGTATATGCGCCTTAAGTTTGTGGCAATGTGGCGTGCAAAGTTTGGCGCTACCGTAGCAAATTGCTCCCAAGTCAAACCCTGACAAGTCACACACACTCGAGCAGTATAATTAGCCACCTCATAGACCCTCCTTCTAACATGCTCTTAGCTCCAACTTAAAAACTGGATCTGTCGCTCATGGTTATTGGCTATGTCTGATATATCCTCCTCGCGTTGTAATGCTAGATTCAACTGGTTCTGGACCTTTGCTAGCTTATTCTCTACATGGTTCTTACCTGATTTTGCAGCCCTGGCCCGAGCCCTTAGATCATGGATGATAAGGCTGTAATGCATTTCTTCGTGCTTTGGAATGGCTGCATGCTGCTGAGCAGCAGCCTTTATTCTCGTTTGCTGAAGTTGTGCTTGAAGCGTTTGAACTTCATGTGTCAATCTGATTTTCTCCTCTTTAAACTCAAAGCACTGCAAATCCCTATTCAAATTGGAGATACTTATATCCCTACGTAGAGCCCGGATGATGGATTCATAGTCTCTTGTTATTTCTTCCTTGACCTGCCCTACTCTTGTTCTGATTTCAGTCTCCCATTCCGTCGTGCTCTTCAGAACTATCTCCTACCTGGATCCAAAAGCATCTTGGTCATAGAACCACTAGAAATATGCAGGGTATAATTCTCCTCGATCTTGATCTTCTACCGTAGCGTGAAATTCAAGCACCTTAATTTCATCCCAAACCTGCTGAGCATATGCTTCACGAACATGATCTTCTGATGTTACCTCCCACGTGAATCTTTGCATGTGCTCCACTATGGGCACACCTGTTTTCGACCTAACTAGCGTAGGGCTCTCATAGGCACATATGGTTGAAAACCCCGAAGACCCATCAAAATTAGAAACGAATGGTGTTAAGACCTGTATATGACTTCTTTTGGTGAGAACTAGTGGTAGTTCCAGGTAATTTGAGTAGCGGTCAACTTTTGAAGATGCCCTCTCCATGCTTTGACTCCCCTGGGGAAGCTACTATCTTCAGTCAAATCTTCAAACCCATCTCCAAGCTCATTGTTGCTCTAATGAACACTAAATTTTACCCGTGCAGGATGACTGAGAAGGTGCTCTAAAAACCATATTTAGAGTAGGATGTTATAGCCCTCAAAGAAATCCTTTCCTTCCCGACACTTGGTCAGGGCGCGGTAAATATTGGACAATATCATTGGAATTATAATGACGTCCTTTCCATCTAACAAAGTGGTGACTATACTAGATAATCGAATATCAATATTTTTGTCATGCCTCGGGAAAACCATTGTCCCTAGAAATGCCACTAGGAATGCTTTCCGCCCATGGCTTTGCTAAGCTTTGTATCCAATTTTAGTATCAAGCTCTTTTCCATGCTTTGAAAATCCACCTGGACACCCATACATGTCGTACAAGAAATCCAATCGAACGTGTCCTCGTTCCACACTTGCTATTTTATTTTTGCTGATTGTCATCTGCTCAAGGAACTTACTGCAGTGACATCCCTTGGGGCCAAGGGTCTCTTCTTCCGAAGCTCATCACCTAACCTTGTGTATCCAGCTAACTCCTCCAAAGTGGGAGTCATTTCGAAACCATTAAAACAGAATGCGCTGTTATTAGGATCCTAGAAATGCACCAATGCCTCGATTAAATCCCTCCTTGGGTTGATCTCCATAATATTCACAAAGTGACCCAGATGATCCTTTATCTTTTCCTGCTCACAAATGCCTATAATTTTTCCACCATTGGCTCAACAACCGAGGTGTTTTATGCACAAGCCTTGTCAAATCTTTCTTTTATTGTATCCATATCGCACCTAAGTGGTAGAATATGAGGTTAGGACTAATGCAAGCTTTAGATAATACAAAATTTTCTTATACACTTGGGCTTGACTCATGAAGGTTAGAAATGGCAATGTGGGACTCAAGCAACTGACAATAACCACGTTTGGAAGTGAGGGTTTACTAAAGAGCGGACACCATCGTTGGAGGAAGATACAATTTTGAAGACCAGTCCATTATGACCCAAATGGTAAGACTTGACCAATTTGTCTGATTTAGATGCGACACCATACCATAAAAAGGTTGTCTAAGTATCTTGCATAGAGTCAAGAGTGCGCAATTCATGAAAATTAAGATATCTATTGTCCTCTAACATTTCTGAACATGGTCTTAAAAAATGGCCGGGTCAAGAACAAAATTATAAAAGGGCAAAAATTGATATAATTACGGAGATAATCTTTTTTATTCTTTCGAGAAAAGCTTTTAAAGCCGCCTCGGTAGAAATGGCCAAGCACAAAGGAAAAAATGATAAAAGTAGGCAAAAAAAAAAAAGACAACATGGCTATTACGAAAACGATCCTTTGATACTCCCGGGAGAGGTTCGAAAACTGTTTCGGCAAATATAACCAGACAAACTAGATAGAATGGTCATTCTTATGAAACACGACCCTTCAGTAATTCCATGGAAGGTTTAAGGCAGCTTGGCAAAAATAGCCGGACATAAGGGCAAAACAGTAAAAGGTAAAAAATTAATAAAAAATAAAAAAAGGTGGACAAAGTAGCTATTTTACAAAAACGGCCCTTCAGCACTTCCGTAGAAGATTTTAAGGCTGTCTCGACGAAAGGGCGCGACAAAACTAGATAGCTATTTTTTATGAAAATATCCCTTTCAGTACTCCTGTAGAAAGTTTAAAGCTTTCTCATCAACAATGGTCGGACATAAGGGAAGAATTATAAAAGGTGACGAAGAGGACAAGATGGTTGTTTTTATGAAAATGGCTCTTCAGTACCTCCAAGCAAAGTACTAAGGCTGTCCTGGTAAAAACATCCGGACACATGGATAAGCAAGTAAAAATAAATAAGAATTTATTTTCTACATAAAACACCCATTTGGTACGTTAAAAAAAGACTATAAGGTTGACTTTGCAAAAATGGCCGAAAACGAGGGGCACGCGACAAAAAAATGACTATTTTTCTACGAAAATAACCCTTAGACACTTCCAAGGAAGGTTTAAAGGTTGTCCCGTCAAAAATGATAAAAAATAAAGATAAAATGGTAAAAGGTATTAAAAACGAGTAAAGTAATCATTTTGTACGAAAATAGCCCTTCGGCACTTCAAATGACGGTTTTGAGTTTGTATTAAAAAAACATGATTGATGCAAAGACAAAAATAAAAAAGACAAAAAGCAGCAAAACTATTTATTTATTTATTTTAAAAGAAAAAATTGAAAAATATTATTACAGACACACTGATTTTGGAAACTCTTGCAAAAATGGGGGCCGAACCTGATGAAGGTTGCCTTGTACCCCACTGGAATTGTGAGAATCGGACCTGCGTAGTTCGATAAAATTAGGTATTTTTCTCTTTAGATTTTTATGAAAATTAATCTTTACACCTCACGATGGACTACTAAAAAAAAATCTTAGTAAAAAAAAAAAAAGAATTATTTGAACTAAACTAGGAGAATAATTTTTTCCTTTTTATAATTTCGCTCAACTAATTTCCTAAAGTCGGTCAACAATGCAAGCAAGTCTTCCAAATGATGTAGCAAGTAGCACATAAGTGAACATGATGGTCTCAAATAGGATACCTGTCTTATACGGACCCGGTCCCTGTGCCGAGCTGCGCTAAGTCAAATGCGTGTGATGCAAATAAAGCGAACCTACTGGGATATCCGACAAGAAGTTTGTTCTTCTAGGTTTAAATCCTGGTGGAGAAGGTATCTACTGGCTTATTCGAGCAGACAACTCGAGCCGAAGAGGGTCAGTATACCGGTAGCATTGCTTTCCGGCTTAACTGGTGGAGCTCCCCGCCTAAAACATGTGACTAAAATCCTTCACCGGGTGACAAGCACCTCGGCTATCTCAAAGAAAGCGGGTCATGTCAAGAAAATGCCCAATTTTAATTTCAAGAAGACTGGGGGGTGGGGGGCGTGAGAAGACAATTTATATGTACAGTTCAACAATATCAAAGGAGTAAAAAACAAGCAAGTAGCACATTAGGCCCAAATAAATCACAGTATATGTTAAATCAATAAAGCCAAATAAAAGTCAAAATGTACAAGCTCGAATTCTGGTTATCCCCAGTAGAGTCGCCAGAGCTGTCAAACCCCTTTTTCCCACCCCCAAAAATAATATGTGTTTTATGAATTGTTGTGAGTTAAAGAGTTTTTCCAATTAAAATGACAATTTTGAAATAGGGATTATTTTATTGTTCAGAGTCGCAACTTGGAATTGATTTTTGGGTGTTCCAAATCACATTTTATTTGAATCTATATTCAAAGGAAGATTTGACTCTTTTATATCGGTCCGCGAAAACAAAGTTCGGGTAAGGAATTCTGTTGACCAAGGAGAAGGTGTAAGACATTCTCCAAGTCCCGTGATTCTAGCACGGTCGCTTTATTGACTTAAAACTTGGCTTAAATTAATTTTGGATAAACTATGTTTTATTGAAATTCTATGTTTTACCTATCCGTTTTTATTTTTTGATTATTAAAATTATTAAAAAAAATGATTTAGATATTATTACATTGTAATAATTACGCTACGCAAGCGAATGTGTGATCGAATAACAAAATTAATTAACTTATCATAATTGCGCCTCGCAAGCGAATCCGAAATCATAACAATCAATTATTTGTAGTACTTTTTAGAAATTACTATATTTGAGAAAATTAATTCTTGAAAATTATTAAAAAGTCTTTTATCGTGCTACGCAAGCAAATCCGCAATTTTAGTGAATGATTAACTAAATTAAAAATTAACTAAACTAATAGGTATGGTATGAGATTATTGAATGTTAAATATCACGCTACGCAAGTAAGTCCGTGAATGAAAAAATTAACGTGCCTATTAGTTGCTTAGCGCTTAAATCAATTGTTAAGATGATTAGGTAACCAGATCACTTTAATTTAAAGGAAATAACTTATTTTATTAACATTGCTCATACTAGTTCTCCTATATCATTTTTTTTAAATTTTCTTTTGCCATTTTTATCTTTAACTTGAGAGACGATATTTTTTTAACATAATTGGAAAAAACATCGCTAAATAAACACCCCGGCAGACCTTGTTTAAGAATTTAGTGAGTACATGTAACAATATTTAAGCTATGCAACCAAATTGTCAACGCTGGTATTTTAAAGTTGGCCGAGCATACCAAATCGGTTTGATGGTTCCGATATCATTTAATTTGTAACTTTGCTTGAATCCAAGATATTATTCCAACAATGGCCCCTTTACATACTACTAACTATTTCATTTAGGATTGATTATATTATTTTTCTTAAGATTTAAAGTGAGAATTAGACTTAAAAAAAACCTAATAAAATCATCTTGAAGCCCACAAACATTCAGAAATTCACGAATTTATACAAATGTTTATATCAACCTTTAATGGAATCTATAATTTGCACAATAGCTTTTCATATACAATAAAAAGGAAAAGGTTAACTCTCACACTCAGAACTTGTGACATGAATTTCTACATTGGAGAAGAAACATTTTTTATCAAATGGAAAAATAGCACTTTAAGCTATAAAGCATTTAGATTAAAATAAATTACTACCTTGAATTTGAAACAGAGTCATACAAACTTCTAAACAAGTTTATTGTTTCATTCTTTTTTTTTTCCTAATGCAAGTCTTTAACAATCTTTATGAAGTGAAAAGTAAAACACTTTTACATGCTTATTGACCGTGAACAAACAATCTTAAACAGTCCAACAGTAGAGCATATTCAAAACATCACCATTTCCATTCAAAGATTTGTATTACAAAGATTGAAAGTTACCTTATGTTGTAGCAGAATATAGAAAAGACAACAGTGCAAAAAGCCAAATAAATCCTTAACCAAACACAGCAAATGACAGCAAATGGCAGCACGACCAGCAATAAATTCAACACTAGAAGTGAACTCAAAATTTAATCCAGTGAATCAGCCATGTGTTTTAGACCAAAAACAAACAAATGAAACCAAGACTCTTGATGTTTTTCTTGCCTAAAACCTATTGTAAGTGCTGAAAACTTAGTAAAATGCTCTCTCATTCTTTTCCCCCTAGTGTGTGTAGAGGTGTGTGTTCAACTTTTCTCCCCCCTCTAGTGTGTAAAGATGTGTCTTTTTGTAGGAGAAGAACCAAGGCCTTCGTTATTGAAAATCTGTCCAAAGGATAGATTTTTTACCAAAAATCTGTCCGATACTATTCAAAGGACAGTTTTTGGTCAAAAAATCTGTCCAAAGACAGTCCTTTTTATCAACTATAACAAGAATTTTGGAGTGTTGTACTCTTAACAACTTTTGAACAGTAAAAGACAACCAAACAAGTACCCTATTCTCAAGTATTCAACTTTTACCATGACTGAAATTCAAGCTAATACACTCGTACTTTCAAACTAAGCAAACTATGGATTAATACAGCAAAAACAAAACTCAAAAGGTAACCAAACTAAGTATTCAAACAAACTAGATTGAAATTAATTTGATTTGTAGAAACTAACATAGAAAACAACTGAATTCACCAATTAAATGTGAAACAGAAATTAAACGAGCATAATTAATTATCCGACAACGACTAACAACAACTAAATAAATGACTATTAATATCCGCTAATCAGAACCTAATTGTATGGAAACAACTGGTTCATCTTGCGATCACAGGAACGATTCATGGCTGAATCAAAATAGAAAATCAAGCAACTACGCAAAAAATGAACTTGATCTATCGCATCGACAAGGATCAAAACGAGCAATTAACTATCGACAAGAAATATACGATCTAAACTGGAACTAAACCCGATTCGAGAAGCAAAAATCAGAAAAATAAAAGGGGGACTAGGATTTTACCGTAACAACTGAATCAGATTGCCCTTGTCACTCAAAGACGATGCAAAATGCAGCAAGTCGACCCCCCGAGCACTGTTTTCTCGATGGCATGTGCTGGAAAAAATTAGCTTCGGCATACCGGTTGATTCCAAATCATACCAAAGAGAAAAAAGTGTGGTGGGGTCGTATTTATGCTAGAAGATCAGTTACAAGGGGTTGGTTGGGTGTTTCAGGGGCGGCGATAGGCATGGTGGTGACGGCAGTGGTGGTGGACGGATTTTGAGGGATAAATCTAGAGGGAAAGTGTTTATATCCTTGAGATATAAACGTTTAGGTAAGATTTATGGGGTTGGGCGGTCGTATTTGTTACTAGTTTGCTGAAGAAAGGAGGAAAATTTGGGTTGCTAGGGTTTCGGATGTGGCTAGATTTGTGGCGTTTGAGGAGGATTCGAGGGATTTGGGGCTTGGATTAGGGTAGAGGAGGAGGAGATGAAGAGATTGGCGTTGGTTGCAAGGTTTTTGGCCATCAGAGGACAACGGAGGGCGGCGAATTCGCCGTGGAGAGAGGCGGCGGCGGCATATAAGAGAGGGAGAGAAGAGAAGAGGTCTAGGGTTTGGGTTGGGTGTAAATGAGGGCCAGAATCTGATTTTAGGGCTTTTATATTTTAGTCATGGATAAATATTGACCATTAGATTAAAGTGGAATGAATGGCCATGATAGATTTTCTCTTACTCAACCAAAACGACGTGGTTTTATCTTGAACTACATCGTTTTAAATCCTCTCATGCCAACCCCTTTTATTGCATTCTTGGCCACTTTCTCTTTCAAATTTGGCCCAATTTCTTCCTTAGTACTACTTATTAAACTAGATTTACACAAACAAATAAATTAATTAAATAACTTATTAAAATGATCAATCAACTATTTTTTGGCATTTTATGATAGGAATTATGCAATTAAATACACAAAAATTGAGAAAAATAATTAAAATAACAAAACACTAATGACTTTAGAAGGTGTTAAAATAGTGCAAAAATTTGGTATTCACAAGTATCATTTTTTCCACATAATTTGAGCCAAAATTATTGTAAAAATTGCACGGGGCGCCCTATTTTGGCGCCCCTCTTTAACCTGTAGCCGCTTTGTCTTTTTGTTTGCATCCGTACCCACTTTTTAAAAAACTTCAGCTTCTCTTTATAACTGAAAAACTTCAGCTCTAGAGAGCTGAAGTTTCCGGGTTACTCAACAAAGAGCTGAAGTTTTTATTTTATAACTAGAGCTGAAGTTTTCGGGTTACTAAACAAAAACTTCAGCTCTAGAGCTGAAGT
>MU704320.1:96065-110445 GCA_026770625.1 Nicotiana glauca
TAATATCTTCTTACGTCCATCTATATTAGTATTCTATAGGTATAAAATTTGTATAAGAATCTGTATTCATGTGCGAGAAGAGAAATAGGACTTTCTGAAAGAGGGTTTGGGTGGAGATGGAAGTAGAAATGGTGGCAATGATGCCATGTATGTGGGTTGTGTTGGAGGAAGAAAGGCCACGACAGTTTTGGCAATGGAGTAAAGGGTTTAGGAAAAATAATAGTTAGCATATATGATGCCTTAATTGTAGGATAGTAATTATATTTAGATTTTTTGCTATAAAGGATAAAAGGTATTTATAGGATGTAATATTTTAAAATGGTATTTATTATTGATAAATATGGTACTAAGGTTTTCTATAGGGGGTAAAAATTCCATTAAATAATACTCCACACACCTTTACAGGATGTGATTTCGATGCAAAAGATCTTAGCCACCAAAACCACCAAATAGTATACTAAATACTGTTGGTGCTAATAAAAAAAATGATGTCCCAATTAATTATAAATATGTCCTATAATTATGGTGGCTTTTCTTTAAGGAACACAAAATTAAACCTTAGTGGCACTACGTTTGATGGACACCGCAATAAGTCTATCTGTCTATGATACGGAGAAATAAAGAAACTTTAATATATCACCATGGGTCAGTAGTGTGGTGGGACGAATTTAAGATCGTTCCACTTTCAATAAGAGATTTCAAATTTAAATTTCGTATTCGAGTATGAAAATAAAACAAAAATTGATATGAGACGTTTTTCCTTTTAATGAATTTTACGCAGAGCGAATTTAAATTAGTTGAAGTTTCAATACTTATACCAAATAATAAATTTTACGCTCAATGAATCTGAATTGATTAGTTTGAAAAGATATTTGTTGTAGAGGGTAAAGTCTCTTCTTTTATGGAGATGCCCTTTGCGTTGGAGTTGCGAAGATTCCCTCCTCAAAACGCTGTCTTCTCAGATGGCAAACAATTGAAAAAAAAAAAAAAAAAAAAAAATATATGGTAAATTTTTTACCGCTTTAGCCCAAAAGTTCACATTTTACCACGGTATGCGTAAATCTTTTACTCCCTATGCTTCTATTTATTTGATCTCTTAATCTTTTTACTTCTTTGTAGAATATTTATTAGAGTAGTAACTAGTAAGAATAAAATTGGAGAAAAAATATTGAACTATTTAGTCCAATTGCATAGCCCGTCACAAACAGGATAGAGCTTACAGATTTGGATGAATTCAATAATTTTTGCTTAGACTTTATATTTGTATCAAGTATTTATTAAAAATATATATTTATTCAATTGCAAATGAAATAACTAAAATAAACTATGACTTTGATGTCAAATTTAAAACTCATAAACTTCAAATTATAATTCCACTTCTGATTACTGGCGATGACAACAAAGATCTCTAGGTTGCACGAAATGTGGTGTTGGATAATGGTCGGTTGAATGCAAGATCTTGATATGCTTTGACTAGAATCCGTAGAAATAGATGTGCCACCCACCTTTGAACACAATTAATCACATGCCAACTGACAAGTGAAGCCAAAATCATGCAACTCAAGCTACTCTAATTTATAGCATGATTCAATGTATAGCATGAAATAACAAAGTTACTGTTATAAATAGAATTATTTTTAATATGAATGTCTATATTTCGAGCGATCTTAGGGTTTATTACTTGATTGCTAAATCACTTTTTCCCTATAAATAGAAAAGTCTTATTACATTGTAATTCATTCCAAAATCAATAAGACTCTCTTTCTACTTTTCTCTGCTATACTCTTCTTCTCCTTTTGTTGTTTGATAACACGTTATCAACACGACACTCAAACCAATTGAGTAGAGGTATCTGCTTTGGTCATCTGGCTTTGGGATACATGCATGATGCTCAACTTTTACATAATATTGAGCATAATAATTGTCAATTGATCCATAAAATTCCTTCAAGAATAAATTCTGTATTTAAGGTAAGTATTTTACTTTATTTTTCTCTTTTAAATTCTTGATATTCTATGATTTAATTTTAAATAAAAGCAAAGACAATAAGTTGAGATTATAACTCTAATAGAGTTTGTAAGAAATTATAACCACCCGAAGTAGTAAAGTTTCTATGTCTTGCCATGATTAGTTTCATGTATGATCACTACTAGAAATCCGGAAAAAAGCGACCACGAAAAACGACCAAAGTTGGTCGTTTATTGGCCAAAAAGCGATCAAAAAGCGACCAAATACGCCTGGTCCATATTAAGCTGGTCCCTTTACCTTAGGGACCAAAGTTGGTCGCAAATTAGCGACCAACTTTGGTCTCTCAGCTAAAAGGACCAAATTTTCCGAGTAAAGAAAATAGTGACCAACTTTGGTCGCTATAATATTTTAATATTATAATTTTGACGACCAAAGTTGGTCTCTTTATGTAAATTACGTTTTTTTAATTTATTATTAATCATAAAATAGCGACCAACTTTGGTCTGTAAAAAAAAAAATTATATTTTAAAATCTGAAAATAGCGACCAAAGTTGGTTAAATATTTTAAATTTATTTTTAAAATAATCGACCAAAGTTGGTCGCTAACTTCATGAATTAATTTTTTTTTTAGTAATAAGCGACCAACTCTGGTCGTTATATTTCCAGAAATTGTTAATTTTCTGGGAAATAGCGACCAAAGTTGGTCGTTTTTTGTGAAATATGGGTTATATAGCGACCAACCTTGATCGCTATTTCCCAGAAAATTATTTTTTAATAGAAAATCGACCAAGTGGCGACCAAAGTTGGTCGCTTTTTTAGTATATTGCTGGCAGGAACTGTCTGTTTTGGCAGCTACACCACCTGCCAGCTTACCAAAATTCCTAAATAGGTATTTTATGTCAACAACAATAACTAAAAAGCAACAACAACAAGCAACAACAACAATTAAAAAGAAACAACAACAACAACACAATAACAACATTATAACAAATAAAGTATAAAGTTCAATAGAACATTATACTTTAAGCTAACCAACTAATAAGTTAACTGTTATTACAAAACCATTCGAAAACCGATTGTATTTGTCTAGTATAAACTAATAACTTCAAAGATTATTCTGTACATCATTATCATCACCGTCTGATGAACTTTCTTCACCATGACGGTATCCAGAATGGCTATTTGTGGAGGATAGGAAGAACGAGCACGGGGAGGACGGGAGGAACGAGCACGGGGAATGCGAGCCTCTGGAGATGACTCACGAGACCGGGGAATCGGAAAACTGCCAGAAGCTAGGAGAGATTTGATCTGCTCTTGCATGCCCTTGTTGTCACGATCCAAAACCCAAACCCGGTCATGATGGCGCCTCTCGTGAAGAGAAGGCTAGCCGACACTTACTCAAATTCAGTTCCAACAACTTAATAAATCAATAAGTCATTTATAAGGATGAATAATCCAATCCTTTAGGCAGTCAACAATACAACTTTATAAACATGCGAAATAACAACCCAACTCAGCCCGACATCGAGGTGTCACAAATCATGAGCATCTATTAGAGTATAAATACAACTACAAGATACAAAACAGGACTGATGAACGAAAAGGGAGAAAAGTGGTGCTGCGAACGCTGACAGCCACCTTGCTAAAACTCCGATAACCCTGCCTCCAATCAACCAAAACCCGCTACCGGGTGTATAAATACCTGCATCTGCACACAAGGTGCAGGNTCTTTTTCAGTGGTTATGCAAACGAATGGAAAATAAATAGTGCAGATAAGCACATAATTTCCGCCCCGCAGGCACAACACTCAGTTATCAAGGAATGCCAGAGTATCAAGTCTATATTGTAAGAAGTAGCACATAACAACAAATAATAGCAGATAAATAAGATAATGCAAACACAACAAATAGTACCGGTACTGCTGCGGCGTGCAGCCAGCTCCACATATCGCTGCGGCGTGCAGCCCGCTCCACATATCGCTGCGGCGTGCAGCCCGATTCATTTATCGTCGACGACGCTCACTGGGGGTGTGCAGACTCCGGGAGGGGCCCCTTACGGCCAAGCGCAATAATAAGCCATCTCGTGGCATCAATCTAGGCCCTCGGCCTCATATCAATATCAATATAACATTGTTGCGGCGTGCAACCCGATCCATTTGTATCCTCACACACAGGCCCTCGGCCTTACTCAGTCAAAAATCACATAAGCCCCTCGGGCAATAGGAAAACATGCCGCTCAGCCCAAAAATAGTATAGGAAGGATCATTTCAAATGTTAAAGCATAATAAACTTGGCTGAGTTTTGAAAACAATAGAAAATACATGACTGAGTTCAAGTATAGCATCGAAGCAGTGAGGAAATATTAACAACCATCCCCGAAAGGGTTCAAATAATTGGCACGAAGCCCAAATATGACAATCAGCCCAACTTATGATGATAACAAATAAATTTCAGTCAAATACACAATAAATTCATCAATCGGGACGGACCAAGTCACAATCCCCAGCGGTGCTCTACCCCACGCTCGCTATCCGGCGTGCAAGTCACCTCAATATAACACTACGATGTGCAAATTCGGGATTTCAAATCCTCAGAATGTCATTTACAATCATTACTCACCTCAATCTGAGCAAAAATCCTACTCCGAAATGCTTTTGCCTCTCAAATCGACCTCCGAATGCCTCGAATCTAGCCATAACGATTCGATTCAATTAATAAAAATTATAGAAATTTATTCCATATGAAATTCTATATTTTTCATCAAAAATCCAAAATTACACTCAAAATTTGCTCGTGGGGCCCTCATCTCGAAACCCGACAAAAGTTATAAAATATGAAACCCCATCCAATCACGAGTCCAACCATATAAATTTTACCAAAATCCGACAACAATTCGGCCTCCAAATCTAGAATTTTTATTTTTGAAAAGTTTAGAAATTTTCTCCAATTTCTTCCATTTGATTCACTAATACTTGATGAAAATAACCATGGAATAATTAAATATAATTACTTTTGAATATAGAACACTTACCCCAATCTATATGGTGAAAATCACTTCGAAAATCGCTTCAATCCGAGTTCCATAGCTCCAAAAATGAGAAAAATCTCGGACTGCTCGAAATATACACTGTCCAGAAATTTTCGCTTCTACGGTACTGTTCACTGCAGAAGCGGAATCACTATGCACCGCAGAAGCGGACTGTTCACCGTAGAAGCAGAATCACTGTTCATCGCAGATGCGGTACTGTTCATTGCATCTGCGAAAATACCAGCAAGTGCCCAGAAAATTGCAACAGCTTTTTATTTCACTAAAAATGCTCTAACTCCATCATACGAACTCGGAGTTCGACGATTCTTATTCCTATGAGTAAAAAATAATAACACGAACCTATTCCTTCAATCGAAATACAATTTGGAGCTCATTTGCTCAATGCAATGCCCGTTTCGCTCGTTAAACAATTAACTCATGTTTCGTGTCAAAAACCCAATCGCGACTTGACTAAATTATACCAAACTTTCCAGATCACTCCTATAATTCATTATTCAAATTTTGGAAGTCTCGTAATCAAATTTCGATCTCTAGAACTAAAAATGGACCTTTGGATCATTACATGCTTATGCTCAAAACTACAAAAATCTTCCAAAACTTATCCGAGCCTCATGGGACCCCGACCCAACATGCCAACATGCCTCATAATATCATTAAATCTTGTTCCAAACTTCAGAACTCTCAAAACAACATAAAAACATCGAATCACCCTCAGATTCAAGCCTAAGAATTCCAAAACTTCCAAATTCCGAATTCGATCAAAAAGTCTATCAACCCTCGTCCGAATGACCTGAAATTTTGCACATAGATCTCAAATGACATAGCGAAACTACAACAATTCTCGGAATTTCATTACGACCCTCAGATCAAAATCTCACCTGCCAACCGAAAATCGCCAAAATATCAACTTCGCCAATTCAAGCCTAATTCTATACCGGATCTCCAAAACCAATTCCGATCACGCTCCTAAGTCACAAATAATCCCCTGAATATAACCGAACCATCGGAAATCATATCCGAGCCCTCTAACACATAAGTCAACATTCGGTTGACTTTTCCAAACTAAGCCTTCCTTAAAGAGACTAAGTGTCTCATTTCTTACCAAAACTTCTCCAAACCAACTCGATCATACAAGGCTCGGATAATGAAGCATAAAGAAGAAGAATTGGGGGGAAACAGAGCGGTAACTCATGAGACGACGGGTCGGGTCGTCACATCCTCCCTAACTTAAACAACGTTCGTCCTCGAATTTACCCAGAGTTGTTCTAAAAGCCAACCAAACGCTGAATAACCTTACTAAGCATATACCCGGGGGTGATCCCACGTCACCATATCTCACATAGGTTCGATAACGCAACATAGCTAAAATTTCACAATCCCTCCTACTCTATAAACCATAGAACCACACTTTCACTTCTGAAACCATCAATACGATCAAAACCTCACACCTATACTCTGAATAGTCCCGAACCAGCTGTAATAGACCATGCCTGCAACCTCAGGTGAAATTATATGATATAACCCACAACTCAAACACATGCAGCGATGACTTCCATTCACAGCAGCTGCCCACAATAACCAAATACCGATAGAAAACCTCTTATTAGCTAAAATCTCATTCAAACACTTTCATATACTGCTAACGATAAATGAAGCATGCAATAAACCATAACCATTTCTCAGATCAACCATTCATGAGGCCATTTCTCCTCTGGCAATTATCCTAGCAAATTTTGAATCAAACCTCGATATTTACCCATTAATCACGCTGAAATTGAATCCGTTTGTATTTATTAGTGATCCAAATGATCTCTTCTGACCAAGCACACCACCCTAGTGACATGACACATCATTATGGGCCTAAGCTGCAACTTGCGTAAGTACGCGTACCAATAAGCAACAGTCCGAACATACTCAAATCATGAAAATGACTCAATTGAAAGAGCTGTACCTCCATCTCGCCGATACCATCACAACACAAGGCTGAGAACCCGTCTCACATCATAGAAACAGAACACCCGAAACTAACCGCAAGGTCATACCTCCACATAACTTCGTTGCCATGCGCGACCCTGTCCAAACACTAGTTCACATGAGACACCCCAAGTCACCATGCTCAAAATCATCAACCAAGCGCAATTTGATGTCTAGTACCACAAGTGAATCACCATACCTACGGAGAAGTACATAATACAATGCCATACCAATACACCTCAATATTGCACCATCCGGCTACCCTAGAAAGGGAAAATGCCTCAAAGAAGAGAGCCGCTTTGCAAGTTCCACAAGTAACATCCCAACGATATGCTATGAGTTCATCAATCACATTGGAACCAATATATACATGAATAGAATAATAATAACCAGCTCTTCTATATCTCACATTGAAATCAGCTTCACGAGCAACTTAGTTGCCAATAACATAATCCACCTGGCAAGGTCACAGACCTCCAGTCCAAGCATATCATATAGGAGCAATCCAACAAGTACACCTGTATATGCTAAATGAAATAAGATTCTCATACTCATGGACTGGCATAAATAACACTCTATTTCATAGGCATGAGCAAACTATGTTGTCACAGCTCAAATCAGCAAATTAACGCAGAATTAGTAATTACCAAGTTTGTTCTGGAATTTAGCATCTTGGAAATCTCAAGTATAGTCCAGATAGTTCTTAACAAAGTTACGAATATGAGAAATATTATATCTTTATGCTCAATATCCCACTCTAGGCATATCATAGCCTACGCATCTTCCGAGCATTAATATTGGCTCGGTGCTTGCACACAGGTTCAAACCTCACATATATTCGTGCTCACAGCACATAGTTGTCACCATCAATTAGCTCGACTAGTGCATCCAATGAGTTTAGATAAAATAGTCACCTCAAACATGCCACAGTCCTGAAATAGTATATTTTTGAGAATTCCCCGTCTCCAAATTTATAGATCACATAAATCACCGTAACCAATCACAACCTCAACACTCAAATGACTAACACATCCCTCAAGTACGATCATCCCATGATAATTAATTTCAATTTTTTTTTCTTCTAGACTACATTGCAAAATCGAAATATTGGTGGTCGATCAACAAAGTGAGTGTTGTAATACCAATAAATATTTGTTAGTTAAAATATAATGCGCACCCTTCTCAGGTCTTACCGAGCAGTTATAACATTCATCTAAATATCTGAAACTGACTATTCCATCCAGAATTCGTGACCTTCCCTTTATGAATGAACTGCCACCTTGCACATGAAAATATTAAGCATGTACCATACACTATGTCTATCATACCATCTTGTTGCAAACACAAAATATCATTAGAATTTTTGGGCTATAGGAAAATTTCATTCCGGGCAGTTAGAAATATTCTATTTGCTCCCATCTAGGAGGAGTTCACAATATACAATATGTTCCCCGCACCGGTAGAAGATATCCGGCTCAAACTATGGTAAAAACCATCATAAAAACTTTCAAATCTGCTCGCACATAACCAAGTTATCAAAACAGAATTCCTCTGGCTTGACCAGGCTATGTAGGTCACCAACCCAAGAATATTACCACAAAACATCTGAAAAGCATCACCACATCATTAGTACACTAAGACCCTATCGTATCCATTACCATACCGAATTACTTTCACATTTATCTGTTTCCTTGTTAGTACACCATTATCCTTAACTGAAACTTGCCCTACAACTTTAACGTGAAACCACAACGTCTAAGGCTCATAAGCCGTTGAATACTCTTTTAAATATTCCCGCAAGCACCACGTTTGAAATACTTACCCTTAAGAGACATTCTACGAATTTCGAACCATTACCTGCACCTTCCTGATAGTGTCATATAGAAGCCCATAATTGATATAGAAAACCCACAAATCTTGACACCCTCCAAATGCAACCCTCAGCTTCTAGCCAAAAATACAACCTGAAATTCCGAGTTATTACATGCAAAATTTTAAGCACATTAGAACCATTCCTGAGAGTCATCCACTCTACTCGAACCGCAATTTAACCCGATCAACAGAACCGAACAACCAATGCCTCATTAGCACTTCTAACACTACAACATATAGCCTTAACTTAGTCAAAAATTTTCCTTTACTCAAGCCATCCTCGGGCTGAATCTTCGCAAACCAAAATTGATTCACTAGCACGCCTTAAACCAGAACAAACATAGAACATAGCCGTGCAATCAGCTAATCGATAGCAACTCCCAAACTTGGCTTGAAGCCATATATCAAAACACACACCATAACTCATAACGCATATACTTTATTTCTTATACAATACTAAAGTGAGATTAACTAAATCCTTCATAAGCTCGTGGAACACAAACCATCTGGTACTTCAGATCTTCTGCAAATCTTGTATTCACTCTCGTAGTAGTTAAATCCACTCTCTTAAGTGATCCAAAATTTAAATTTCAACATATATATCTCACTTGTAAATGGGATCTTCTAACATACAACATAAAGATCACGCAACTCCTGAACACTCCGCAGGAGATAGCCCACATGTCTTGCCTCAAGCTAACATTTCTATATTTACCTTCCACCGTCATCCACATTACACAGTCACTCAGTCTTCCTGAGTCTGAACTCATAATGCAACATGAAATTTACTTTACTCCCAACTAGGAGACAGAAAAAAAAAATCTTCACGCACCCATAACTCGGGTCTACATATCCAATCACAATCAAACACCTAATAGTTCATCTATACTCCAGCAGACCCTTCTCATCGCTTCCAAATTATGTGATCATATCTCGCAGTCATTACATACTCATCGCATAGCCATCCAACCATCATTTCTATTAATAGGGCACTACTGAATATATAAGTTCAAAAACACAACTCACGTAATCAGCACCTTGGTGCTCAAGCCATAGGCAAAAATCCGACCTCAAGTCCTCCAGACTGGCCCAACATCAACTCACAGAGATCACATCTCACCCCTCGATCAGGGAATCACAAGCCATCAAGGCACATATGATATTGAGCGCTCGTTCGCGCATGCAAATGCGTGGAAGGAATTCAAAGAGTTATATTCAAGCTAAATCAAGGACGCACGATAAGAATTTCAAGAATGTGATGTTTTCCTAAAGGTTCTGCAACATCCCGAGGATAAATACAGATGTCTTCGTACTGATCCGCGAGACTCTACTAAACCTGCTCATGACTCGTAAGACCTATGTAACCTAGGCTCTGATACCAACTTGTCACGACCCAAAACCCAAACCCGGTCGTGATGGCGCCACTCGAGAAGACAAGGCCAGCCGACACTTACTCAAATTTAGTTCCAACAGCTTAATAAATCAATAAGTCATTTATAAGGATGAATAATCCAATCCTTTAGGCAGTCAACAATATAATTTTATAAACATGCGGAATAACAACCCAACTCAGCCCGGCATCGGGGTGTCACAAGTCATGAACATCTATTAGAGTATAAATACAACTACAAGATACAAAACAGGACTGATGAACGAAAAGGGAGAAAAGCGGTGCTGCGAACGTTGACAGCCACCTTGCTAAAACTCCGATAACCCTGCCTCCAGTCAACAAAAACCTGCTACCGGGTGTATAAATACCTGCATCTGCACACAAGGTGCAGGGAGTAAAGTGAGTACTCTAACTCAGTGAGTAATAAAGGTAAATAAAAACTGAGCGGTAAGAAATCACGTACGGCAAATCATCATGCTATATAGAAGCAGTGTAAACCCTTTTTAGAAAATAGTGAAGCTATGAAATCTTTAGAAAAACATCTTAAATCAGTTTAAGCCTCTTTTGAAATGTCTTTTTTCAGTGGTTACGCAAACGAATGCAAAACAAATAGTGCAGATAAGCACATAATTTCCGCCCTGCGGGCACAACACTCAGTTATCAAGGAATGCCAGAGTATCAAGTCTATATTGCAAGAAGTAGCACATAACAATAGATAATAGCAGACAAATAAGATAATGCAAACACATCAAGCAGTACCGGTACCGCTGCGGCGTGCAACCCGCTCCACATATCGCTGCGGCGTACAGCCCGATCCATTTATCATCGACGGCGCTCACTGGGGGTGTGCAGACTTCGGGAGGGGCCCCTTACGGCCCAAGCGCAATAACAAGCCATCTCGTGGCATCAATCTAGGCCCTCGACCTCATATCAATATCAATATAACACTGCTGCGGCGTGCAGCCCGATCCATTTGTATCCTCACACACAGGCTGTGACGACTCGGCCCGTCGTCACGTGAGTTACCGCCCCATTTTCCTCTTATTGTGTTGCTTCATGTTTCTATATCAATATTAGAGTCGATCGGGTGTAATTGAATTGGTTTTGGTTGAAAATAAGGCACATAGTCTCTTAGAAGGAAGCTTATTTTAGAAAAGTCAATCGGAAGTTGACTATGTGGTTAGAGGGCTCGGATGTAAATTCCGGTGGTTCGGTTAGCTTTGGGGGATGATTTATGACTTAGGAGTGCGATCGGAATCGAATTTGGAGGTCCGGTGTAGAAATAGTCTTGAATTGGCGAAGTTGGAATTTTGGCGAATTCCGGTTGATAGGTGAGATTTTGATCCGGGGGTCGGAATGGAATTCCGAGAGTTGCAGTAGCTTTGTTAGGTGATTTTAGATATATCTACAAATTTTTAGGTCATTCGGACGTCGTTCGGTCGGGTTTTTGATCGAATGTGAGATTCGGAAGTTTTAGTTGAACTTAGGCTTGAATCCGTCGTGATTTGATGATTTTTGTGTTAATGGTCGTGTTTTTATGATTGGAACAAGTTCGGATGACGTTTTGGAGTAGGTTGGTGTTTTTGGTTTGGGTCCCGGGGGCCTCGGGGTGATTTCGGGTGTTCAAACGGACCCTTTTTGGCTTGCAAAGACATCAGATTTTCTGCTGTTGGTGTTGCAGATTTTAGTGCATCGCGTTCGCGTGGTGTGGGATGCGAACGCGTAGGGAAATTTTGGGAGCCTGGAATGCCTTTGCGTTCGCGAAGGAGATGCCACGAACGCGTAGTTGTGGAACCTGGTGCTTCACGTTCGCGTTTGGTGTTCCGCTTTCGCGAATGAGGATTTGGAGTCAGTGGAGTTTTGTTATACGCGTTCGCGTGAGTGGAGGGCGCGTTCGCGTAGAAACAGGCCGTTGGGCATCGCGTTCGCGTGGGGATATGTCACGTTCGCGTAGTGTATTTTCAAATTGTAAAGTTGTTGGCCTTCGCATTCGCGTGACCAGTGTCGCGAACGCGATGAAGAAAATGCTGGGTGGACAGAAGGGTTTTATAACATTTCCTCCGCGAGCTTAAGTCATATTTCACCATTGTTGAGCATATTTGGGAGCTTTTGACGAGGGATTAAGAGGATTTCAACTAGGATTCGATTGGAGGTAAGTTTTATGAGCTAATTACGTGATTTTATTGAAGATTTATCATTAAAATATCTGAAAATTGGGTGAAAATTGGAGAAGTTAGGGCTTGGTTTTTGGTATTGAAAATTTGGAATTTGAAGGGGCAATTGAACTCCGATTTTGATAAATTTTATATGTACAGACTCGTGGCGAGACGAGGTTTTCGAAAATATGAATTTCGTAATTTTTCGAGAAGTGTGCCCGGGGCTCGGGTTTTGCCAACTTCATACTTTTGGGTGTTTTTGCGAGTTCTTTCGATTGGGTTATGTTCCATTAGCCTATTTTAATGTATTCCTTGTGGTTTTGATCAGATTCATCACCCGAGGAGGTTGATTCAAGAGGGAAAGGCTTAGCGGACTAGTCTCGTGGCCGGTTCGAGGTGAGTAATAGATGTGGATGATGACCTGAGGGTTTGAAACCCCGGTATATCACACTGTGACACTATATTGAGGCGAGACACGTACTCTACGGTGAGTGCGGGGTCGATTATAATTGGGGACTATGGCTTAGTCCGCCCGAGTGATGTTGTACTGTGTTGTTGGCTATAAATGAGCTGGTAAACCTCCTACTTGGATGGTTATGGAAATATTTGGGCTACGTGTCGGTTATTTGGATCCTGAGGGATTGTTTTCACTGTTTCGATGATTTATAGCATGTTTTTATGATATCAGTCCTGAGCTAAACACTGTCTAGAAATGACTGGAAAAATTCTAAAGTCTTGAACACCTAATTTTATAATTACTGATAAACGGAACTAAAACTGGTAAGTTTGACTGTGCCTGTATGGCTTGCATGCATATAGCTAGACTGATAGTGGATCGGGCTGCACGCCGCAGCGTATGTTACTATGATATTGCGCTTGGGCTGTAGGAGCCCCTCCGGAGTCTGAACTCCCACAGTGAGCGCGGGTACCTAAATGGATCGGGCTGCGCGCCGCAGCATTCATGTGCATTGCATTGCATTCATGCATTGATACTTATCTGCCCTATCTGCTAGTACTCATTGATGTTACACTATTAAATGTGTAGTAGTACTGTTGTAGCTTTACTTTGTCGTATATTGGGGTTTCCTACTTTCAATGTTATTATACATGTCTATTACCGCTGAGTTGGAAGTACTCACTTTACTCCCTGCACCATGTGTGCAGATTCAGGTACTTCGAGAGCTAGCTGAGCTTACTGCTATTCTTCAGAGTTTTCTTACGGAGTTGTCGAGGTAGCTGCCTAACATCCGCAGGACCCGACTCTTCCCCTATTTCCTGTTATTTGATTTTTCCATGTACTTCAGACTATGTTGTATTACAGTATTATTATGCTATTCTGGTAGAGGCTCTAGACTCATGACCCCCAGGTCTTTGGGAGGTTGTTCAGTCTTGTTGATTTTCGGATTGTTTCTATTTTTTAATTTAGATTTTAGTTTCAATACTGTTAATGATTTTCAAACATATGCTTTTGAGCTTTATGCTCCGGTTGAGAGTGCAAATGGTCGGGCTTGCCTATCAGTTGTGTTGGGCGCCATCACGACCGGGTTTGGGGTCGTGACAAGTTGGTATCAGAGCCTAGGTTACTAGGCCTCATGAGTCGTGAACCGGTTAGTAGAGTCTCACGGATCGGTACGGAGACGTCTGTATTTATCCTCGAGAGGCTGCAGAACCTTTAGGAAACACTTCATATTCTTGAACTCTTATTGTGCGGCTTTGTTGTTCCAAGAACTAAACTTCTGTATTCTATTCTCTCGCAGATGGTGAGAACTCGTGCTACCGGATGTGGCGGACGACCATCATTGCCACCTGCTAGAGGCCGTGGATGCGACCGTGGTGGTGGTCGTGGTAGAGCAGCAGGGGCAGTGCCAGTTGACCCACCAGTTGCCCCTATTCAGGATCAGCCTCCAGCTATTGATGCTCCAGCAGCACCCGCCCAGGCACCGGCAGTGCCTACCGTGATTCCTGGTCTTCA
>MU704321.1:25106-39326 GCA_026770625.1 Nicotiana glauca
CCCAACATGCCGAATAAATAACAAAAAATAACTGGCTAAGTATCTAAAAACTGCATTGATGCATCCCCTCTGCTTTTTTTCAAATTTGTGTGATATGCTGACCAGGGAAACAGGGATGCTAAACTGGAAAAAAGAATAAGCAGTGGAACCTAGAAAGAACAATTATTCGCATGCATAGTCTTTCTATCAATGCTTCAGCTTTTTCTAAAGTTCAAGGGCGCCAAATGTCCTTGAATTTAGCAACCAATTCGTTGGCAGGAGAGATTCACTGTGCATACATCCATAATCATCTTTCGGTATCGACAATGTCAACTACACTACAGCGGCAAAAAATAGATTCAACCAGTCCCTAATAGTAATGGTTAATTGTCAAGCAGTTGTGATTTGTAAAAGGCAACGAATGGGTCAATTTCCCTGATAGAAAAATGTGTAACTTTAGTCACAAAGACTTGAATCATATGAAAGCACCTACTGAATTCCCTTTTTTGTTATTCCTTAATTTTCATCATACTAGATCTATTTGAAAAGGTGGTATGAGTTTGTAACAAGTACATCTCTTTAAGATTTCCCATGAATGACACACTAAGAGATACTACAGTCTCATGGAAGAACGCTCATACAAGACCCAACAGGGGCCATGGCTTATATTCTAGAATGCTGTCAGCTAAACCTCTTGACATAGCCAAATTACACAAAAGAAAAAAGATAAACCTAATATCTGGGATTAATAGAGGTTTCAAGTTCAAAATTTGTAGGGAGCCAAATATATCAGCATAGACATCTTTTATGTTAGTTAGAAGGGATAACACACCTTTGCTTCAGTTCCATCTGGTTGTTTGGGATTTTCCCTCAATCCGTCAATCTTTTGCACCATATATAATTTTTCAAGAAGTTCTGAAGTCATAATTCCATCTTCTGGGACACCAGATGAAGCCTGTCCAGGGGATATGAGAGAACATATGAATCATCTGTATATTACAGAAAGCTAAGCCAAATATAATGAGACTTTCCTGATGATAAGATGCAGCTTACAACGTACCTGCCAGGTTTTCACAGCACTCTCAGTCCCACTAGTGAAGCTGGAGAATTCCATATCTTCCTCACCGCAATAAAAACCCAATTTTAACAATTGTTCCTAAAAAGGCGATATAATTAGGTGATGCACTAAATTAGAAGGATATAGAACCCACAAAGAATAGAAAGATGCTCAAGTAAATAAAGAAAATCAAGAACTAATCCATGAAAGTGTGCCACTAACATATGTGTTTATGTGATCCATAATCCAAGTTTCAAGAGTCCACAACACACAGAATACTTATATGAAGTTGACCACAGGGAATAAGGAAGTCAAATTTACACAGTTTTCTGCAATCGTCAGTCCATTCAGTTAAGAAGATAACTCAAGTATGAATAGTGACTCCAAAACAGTAGCCGTAATATTTTTCTTTGCTGATCAAAATAAAAGGACAAGAGGCAATCTATGCTCTGTCACATCCATGATACCTCAGTAAAATTAGCTTGATTTATCAAAAGACAGAAGAAAAAAGTCATAAGAAAATATTATGCTTTTGGTTGATTTATATTTGAGACAATAACACTTTTGATCCTCTTAGTTTCATACTAATTAAGTTCATCTTGTCCTTATAATATCCTAGATATCAAAAGCCATCATTGAGGTATTTATCTTGGACTACTTGGTGATGCTGGCACAAGGACGACCAGCCTGTACATGTTGGACGATACTTGTCATGTGAAGAACATAACAGATAAGCTCAGCTGAAGGAAGGAAGAAAGAAAACGCAAGTATTGAGCAAATGAACACTTGAGTCTGAAATTTACAGGTTGAGACATAAATCTAAGTCTTCATAATGGATTTTCAGCAGCTGTAGGAGTCTTTTAGACAGAAATACAATAGCGAAATTATTAAACATGCTAATTTTTGTTTCTCGGCTTAATTGTTTGGCAAATCTCAACATTGCATCAAAATACCTTCAATAACAACAGCTCCATCATTTCATTGCTGTGTAGCATGACATGAAACAAAAAACACCTTCTCTTCTAACTCACCCTCCAGAAAAAAGTCCTTTCTAAATATCTTTTTAAATTAATTACTCTATTTACACATAGTTCTCATTACTTCCAGGTTCCAAGTGACAGTTTCTTTAAGACTACAATCTATTTTGGCACTTGTTCTTCTTTAAATGGATAGACTGCATTAACTTATGCCATACATCTAGTATATGCCAAATACAAAATAGAGCAAAGAATCAATCAAACAAGCAGGAGCGATGAATTGACCAAATCACTGTGATAAAAAAGACATGGTAACTTTAAGTTAGCAGACCTGCATCAGTCGAACTTCATCTCCTTCAGATCCCATTCTCAATGGCCGCCTCTTCTTGGCTTCTTTACCCTCTCTTTCTGATTCTTTAGGAACTTCCCTAATTACCTTCTCCTGCTCTACTGCTTCCTTAACTATAACCTCATTTTCTTTTGCTGCTTCTAAAATTAATGGCACAGATATCGACCCGCTTTCTGTAATCACATTAACGTTCTTTCCCAGCTCCCCCTCCTTCAGCAGCTAGAAAACCAAAAAAGAAACATAAAAGAAATCTATACTCTTTCATTTTGTTTTTACTTGTGTTTGTTTTCCTTAAATTTTCAAAGCAACAGTAACACATTTACCACAATCCAAGAATCACTTGAAAACAAATAAACAAACAACTCATGAATAATTTACCAATGGATAGCCATTTTACTAATCTCAGAAACTCATGAAGATGTGAAACTTTATTTTAAAGAAGGTCAAATTTTCCAAGTTGAATTCTAAAAAAAGAAAACGAGAAATAAATTTAAAGCCTCGAATGCATAAATTTGATACTAATAAAGTTTAATAAACATGATCACACTCTAAAGAGTATACTTAGCAATTTATACCTTCACATTTTAATCAAACAACAATGAACTAGCGAGCCTGCTGTATATTTTTTTGGATCATGAAAATGATACTACTATTGTGGGGTCCATCCCATTCTTAGAATAAAGAATGAAGAAGTGAAATAGGCATGTGCCTATGGATAGCCTCGGCATAGAGCCTTGGAGCCAACGTTTAGATTTGTTTAGGGAATTGATAATTCTCCAGTAGCATTCTTGGAGACTAAGTTTTGCTCTCCTATAAAAGGGGAACTCTTTCACTTCTTAATACACACCAACAAAGAGAGAAAGAAAAAGTGAGGCATTACAGACAGGGTATAAGAAAATAGTCTGTGAGGAAAATAGAGAGTGTGTGTGATATTGTAGTGAGGTGGAATACCAAAAGAGGGTTATTTCTTTTGAGTGTTGTAGTGATCTTTGTAGTATTTTACTCGGGCCTACAAAATGTAAAATTCCTTACTACAGTGATACCAGTTGCTCCTCTCGGGGTCGTGGTTTTTTCCCTTATTCAGAAGGGTTTTCCACGTAAAAATCTTGGTGTCATTGTCACTCTTTTATTCTTGTTGATTACCGTATCTCGCTGCTATATTATTATTCCGCTTTTATTACCGTGAATATTATTACTGTGGGGGATTTATTCCCAACAACTGGTATCAAAGCACAGGTTCTGCTCGTTCACAGAAATACTATTCACTGTCGGTAGTACTACACTGGGTGAAAAATAAAATGTCCGGAGTAAAGTACGAGGTAGCAAAATTCAACGGAGATAGCGGTTTCTCAACATGGCAAAGAAGGATGAGGGATCTGCTCATTCAACAGGGATTACACAAGGTACTAGATGTTGATGCCAAAAAGCCTGATACCATGAAAGTTGAGGATTGGGCTGACTTGGATGAAAAAACTGCTAGTGCAATCAGGTTGCACTTATCAGATGATGTGGTAAATAACATCATTGATGAAACACCGCATGTCGTATTTGGACAAGGTTGGAAAGCTTATACATGTCCAAAACGCTGACAAATAAATTGTACCTGAAGAAGCAGTTATACACCCTACACATGGGTGAAGGTACGAATTTTTTTGTCATATTTAAATGTGTTTAATGGACTAATCACACAGCTTGCCAACCTCGGAGTGAAAATCGAGGAAAAAGATAAAGCCATCTTGCTTTTGAACTCGTTGTCATCTTCGTACGATAATTTGGCAACAACCATCCTTCGCGGAAAGACTACCATTGAGTTGAAAGACGTCACATCGGCTCTTTTACTCAATGAGAAGATGAGAAAGAAGCCTGAAAATCAAGAACAGGCTCTCATCACAGAAGGTAGAGGTCGGAGTTATCAAAGGAGTTCAAGCAATTATGGTAAATCTGGAGCTCGCGGGAAGTCCAGGAACCAATCCAAGTCAAAAGCCAGAAATTGCTACAATTGCGATCAACTAGGTCACTTCAAAAGAGACTGCCCAAATCTAAGGAAGGGCAAAGTTGAAAGCAGTGGCCAGAAGAATGACGACAATACAACCGCCATGGTGCAAAATAATGATAATGTTGTTCTCTTCATAAATGACGAAGAGGAATGCATGCACTTGGTAGGTCCAGAGTCGGAATGGGTGGTTGATACAGCGGCATCTTACCATGCCACACCGGTTAGAGATCTTTTTTGCAGATATGTAGCAGGTGATTTCGGCACTGTGAGAATGGGTAACACAAATTACTCAAAGATTGCGGGGATTGGTGACATTTGTATCAAGACAAATGTCGGATGCACATTGGTTCTAAAGGACGTGCGGCATGTACCTGATTTGCGGATGAACTTGATCTTGGGAATTGCTTTAGACCGAGATAGGTACGAAAACTATTTTGCAAATCAAAAGTGAAGACTCACCAAGGGATCATTGGTGATTGCAAAGGGAGTTGCTCGTGGCACGTTGTATCAGACAAATGCAGAAATATGCCGAGGTGAATTGAACGCGGCACAAGATAAGATTTCTGCAGATTTGTGGCACAAAAGAATGGGTCATATGAGCGAGAAGGGATTGTAGATTCTTGCCAGGAAATCACTCATCTCTTTTACCAAAGGTACAACAGTAAAACCTTGTGACTACTGTTTATTTGGTAAGCAACATAGAGTCTCATTTCTGACATCGTCTGAAAGAAAATTGAATATGCTTGATTTAGTGTATTCTAATGTTTGTAGTCCAATGAAAATTGAATCGATGGGCGGTAACAAATATTTTGTTACTTTTATTGATGATGCTTCACGTAAATTGTGGGTTTATATCTTGAAAACCAAAGGTCAGGTGTTTCATGTTTTCCAGAAGTTTCATGCTCCGGTGGAAAGGGAGACGAGTCGAAAGTTAAAGCGTCTCCGAAGTGACAATGGAGGTGAGTACACTTCAAGGGAATTTGAAGAGTATTGTTCAAGTCATGGGATGAGACATGAAAAGACAGTTCCTAGAACCCCACAGCACAATGGTGTCGCCGAGAGGATGAATCGCACCATTGTTGAGAAGGTGAGAAGCATGTTCAGAATGGCTAAACTGCCTAAGTCATTCTGGGGTGAAGCAGTTCAGACAGCTTGTTAGCTTGTTACCTAATCAATAGGAGTCCATCAGTTCCATTGGATTTTGACATTCCAGAGAAAGTTTGGACTAACAATGAGGTGTCCTGCTCACATCTAAAGGTGTTCGGTTGCTGAGCTTTTGTACATGTACCAAAGGAGCAGAGAACAAAGTTGGATAATAGATCCGTTCCCAGTATATTCATCGGATACGGAGATGAAGAGTTCGGGTACAGATTGTGGGATCCTGTAAAGAAGAAGGACATTAGAAGCAGAGATGTAATCTTCCGAGAAAGTGAAGTTGGAGCTGTAGATAATCAATCAGAGAAGACAAAGAATGGTATAATCCCTAACTTTGTTACCATTCCTTATTCTTCTAACAATCCCACAAGTGCAGAAAGTAAGACCGACGAGGTTTCCGAGCAGGAAGAGCAACCTGGTGAGGTTACTGAGCAGGGGGAGCAACTTGATGATGATGTCGAGCAAATGGAGTATCCCACTCAGGAAGAAGAACAACCTCAACCTCTGAGGAGATCAGAGAGGCCAAGGGTAGAGTCATGCAAGTACCCTTCCACGGAATATGTCCTCATCACTGATGAGGAAGAGCCAGAAAGTCCTCATCACTGATGAGGAAGAGCCAGAAAGTCTTAAGGAGGTGCTGTTCCATCCAGAAAAGAACCAGTGGATGAAAGCTATGCAAGAAGAGATGGAATCTCTACAGAAAAATGGCACGTACAAGCTGGTTGAACCTCCAAAGGTTAAAAGACCACTCAAATGTAAATGGGTCTTTAAACTCAAGAAAGATGGAAATGGCAAGCTAGTTAGATACAAAGCTCGATTGGTGGTTAAAGGCTTCAAACAAAAGAAAGGTATTGATTTTGATGAAATTTTCTCACCCGTTGTCAAAATGATTTTTATTCGTACAATCTTGAGCTTAGCAGCTAGCCTAGATCTTGAAGTGGAGCAGTTGGATGTGAAAACTGCATTTCTTCATGGAGATTTGGAAGAGGAGATTTATATGGAGCAGCCAGAAGGATTTGAAGTAGCTGGAAAGAAATACATGGTGTGCAAATTGAATAAGAGTCTTTATGGATTGAAGCAGGCACCAAGGCAGTGGTACATGAAGTTTGACTCATTCATGAAAAGTCAAACATACCTAAAGACCTATTCTGATCCATGTGTATACTTCAAAAGATTTTCTGAGAATAACTTTATTATATTATTGTTGTATGTGGATGACATGTTGATTGTAGGACAAGATAAAAAGCTGATTGCAAAGTTGAAGGGAGACTTATCTAAGTCCTTTGACATGAAGGACTTAGGCCCAGCACAACAAATTCTGGGAATAAAGATTATTCGAGAGCGAACAAGGAGAAAGTTGTGGCTGTCTTAGGAGAAGTACATTGAACGTGTACTAGAACGCTTCAACATTAAGAATGCTAAGCCAGTCAGCACACCTCTTGCTAGTCATTTGAAGTTGAGCAAGAAGATGTGTCCTACAACAATGGAGGAGAAAGGGAACATGGCTAGAGTTCCTTATTCTTCAGCAGTCGGAAGCTTGATGTATGCAATGGTATGCACCATACCTGATATTGCTCATGCAGTTGGTGTTGTTAGCAGGTTCTTTGAAAATCCTGAAAAAGAACATTGGGAAGCAGTCAAGTGGATACTGAGATACCTGAGAGGTACTACTGGAGATTGCTGGTGTTTTGGAGGATCTGATCCAATTTTGAAGGGCTACACGGATGTTGATACGGCAGGTGATCTTGATAATCGTAAATCTACTATTGGATACATGTTCACTTTTTCAGGGGGAGCTATATTCTAGCAGTCAAAGTTGCAGAAGTGTGTCGCACTCTCTACAACTGAAGCAGAGTATATTGCCGCTACTGAAGCTGGCAAGGAGATGGTATGGCTGAAACGGTTTCTTCAAGAACTTGGATTGCCCCAGAAGGAATATATAGTCTATTGCGACAGTCAAAGTGCAATAGACTTGAGCAAAAACACCATGTATCATGCAAGGACGAAGCATATCGATGTGAGATATCATTGGATTCGAGAAAAGATAGAGGATGGATCTATGCAGGTCAAGAAGATCCATACAAGTGAGAATCCTTCGGATATGCTAACCAAGGTGATACCAAGAGACAAGTTCGAGCCGTGCAAAAAACTTGTTGGCATGCACTCAAACTAGCAACCCCAGTATTACCTCCTTCAGGTGAATGAGACTGGGGAGGAAGGGGGGAGGGGGGAGATTGTGGGGTCCATCCCATTCTTAGAATAAAGAAAGAAGAAGTGAAAATGTGAAATAGGCATGTGCCTATGGATAGCCTCGGCAGAGAGCCTTGGAGCCAAAGTTTAGATTTGTGGATGGAATTGATAATTCTCCTGTAGCATTCTTGGAGACTAAGTTTTGCTCTCCTATAAAAGGGGAGCTCTTTCACTTCTCAATACATACCAACAAAGAGAGAAAGAAAGAGTAAGGCATCACACACAGGGTATAAGAAAATAGTGTGTGAGGAAAATAGAGAGTGTGAGCGATATTGTAGTGAGGTGGAATATCAAAAGAGGGTTATTTCTTTTGAGTGTTATGGTGGTCTTTGTAGTGTTTTACTCGGGCCTACAAAATATAAAATTCCTTACTATAGTGATATCAGTTGCTCCTCTCGGGGTCGTGATTTTTTCCCTTATTCAGAAGGGTTTTCCACGTAAAAATCTTGGTGTCATTGTCACTCTTTTATTCTTGTTGATTACCGTATCTCACCTCTATATTATTATTCCGCTTTAATTACCATGAATATTATTACTGTGGGGATTTATTCCCAACAACTATACTAACTATCTAAAAAGTTGTTAATAGAGGCCTTTATTATTAGTGCTTAAGTTATATACACTAGCGGTGTTAAAATTATTTAAACAATTAGTCTCTTGATAATCATTATATGGCAACTTGGTAAAAATAGTAACTAACCTGCTATAACATGTTAAAATTCACTGAGGTGGATAACCAATTCTTTCAATGAAAAGATAATTAAGTCTAAATAATCAATTCTAATGAAGCAATAATCATGGTATAACTCCAAAATTATGATCGAAAAAGCTTTAGGTAAAAAAAAATTAAGTAAATCAGGTTTAATATATACTCCAAACTGAACTGGCCCTAAATTGGATGATTTCACTTCATTTTTTCTTTTTTATAGGGCATTTGGATAGTGTGGATAAGTAAATAGAGATCAATATGTACCACACACCTGCAATAATTTAGCAATATTAGCAACAGTAGAAGCTTCTGGAAGAGAATTCTTCCTATTCTCAAGCTCCTTTAAACGGAGCTGTAAACTCTGAATTTGGAGCAACAAAGCTTCTCTTTCTGCTTCCCACCGTTTCTCTTCCCTTAACCACCGGGCCTCCTCCCTCAACCACCGTTGCTCCTCCCTTAACCACCGCGATTCCTCCCGTTCCGGCAAACTACTATAGCAAATGTGAGATACTGACAGCGATGTTGTTGAGGAGTACTGTGCGGAGAGGAATGGAGTTGAAGTGTGCGTTTGGTGTGAAAGTGAGAGGGATTTTGGTGTGTTGTTGTTGTTCAATGGGACGATGTGGAAACTCAGTGGTAGTAAAGATGCCATTGATCTACTGTTAGAGAACTTTGAGATTTTTGTTTCAGTTATTTTGTTAACGGTTTTTATAGGATAATGGGAAATTTACCCCGAGATATTTTTAGCTGGCGGGAAGATATACACTGCCTTGTGCCATCATGCGCAGATCTAATCTTTTTCATTTTTTCTTGTTTTTTAAATTCTTTTTCATGTATATACATTTTTCTAAAGTTATTTATATGTAACTTTTATAATCTGACTCAAATGCGATAAAGCCAGTAGCTGTTGGGAAATGTATATTTTTTACCCGCTTCCAATAACCGATAAAATTTAATATATTTTTATCATAATATGCATATTTTATATTTTTTGACTAGGGAATATAATTAATTTGGCCTGACCAATTTTGTATTTTGTCCTTTAGCTATTTTAGTATTAATTAGTCATCTATAAATATCATTTATTATATTACAGATTATAGATACTTTTTTATGGTTATAAGATGTATTTGATGTATTTAAGCTATTATAATCATGAATACAGTAGCAAAAATAGGCGTGAATCAGGAAAGTCCAGCTAATCAGTTGTTGTATTCGAAATATTCGATTGTATTCATGGAGTGAAACATGGGATTACAGCTAATCAGTTGTTGTATTCAAGTGTATTCGACTGTATTCATGGAGTGAAACATGGGATTACAGCTGGATAGATTATTGTATTCGACTGTATTCACGACGTGAAATAGGGGATTACACTATTTTTAAAACGGAAAGTGAATCAATTAACATAATAGACTCCTAATATAACTCAACAAACTCAATTATAACACACAAATTTTATATTTTCAGTTATAAAAAAGATTCTCAATCGAAAATACCCCAAAAACATAGCAATCTTCAGAAAAATTATATAATACATCTTAATACATAAATTATATTAATTAAAAAATATATATAAATACATTCATGGCATATAGCGAGATAGTGAATACAATGAAATACATAAAATACAACGGGATACATTGAAATACAATGAGAAAAAAAGACAGTGAATACAATGAAATATATGGAATACAACGAGATACATTGAATTGCAATGAATAAAAAGACAATGAATACAATAAATACATGAAAATGCAGCTTGATACATCGAAAATACATTGAAATATATTAACAGAAAATCAACTTGCTCAGCCCCAAAATCCGTCGTCTTCGTTCAAGAACAAACCCTAATTTCCGGCGAATCCGTCATCGAGCAAAAACCCTGAGTCTCACTGTTCCCGCACATCCTGTACATTGCTTCTGACATATCTGGCAGTACCATCATAGCTTTTGTGAGCCCTTAGCTTTGATTCGATTCGCAATAAGCCCTTACCAAATATCTGCCAACCTTTTCTAGTTGTTGGTCTGTTTGTTTCAATTGGGTTTTGTATTTATATGATGTACAAATCATACATACATACATATACATAGTATCTATCTATGGTTGAATGCCACATCTTCCTTTTTCTCTCTCTACAGTTATAATCCTATGAAAACTCTTCACACGCCGCCTCACTTCACTTTCACTTCCTCTCTGTTTTTCACAATTCAAGAAAATCTCCCTTTTTGTTTGATTTTTAACCTTGAAAAATCAAGAAAAGCCTTTTCCTTGTGAATTCATAATTCATGGAGAAAGATTAGCATTGAGAGAAAGAGTGGAGAAAAATCTGAAAGAATGAGAGAGAAAAATAATACAAAGCGTATTTTATGGCTTAAGGGTAGAAGGTAACTATAAATAGATATTTGGCTATAAAAATTAAAAAGTAACTATAGAATATAAATTTTTAAAAAGGTATTTATTTAAAATAATAAGGTATCAACCTTTGCTACAAGAGGTAAAAATTCATTTTACCCTCGGACAAGTTAAAAACTTAAAGTGAGTTGGGTCATAATCTTTTATTTTTTGTTAGTTTGTTCTTTTGTGGTAATCAGTTTAACTTCAGATCAAGCTAATAAAACTTTCCTTTTTTATTTATCTTGGTTATATCAGACAAACCACACCTAAAAAAAATTGATTTTTTTTTCAAGATTTACTAATATAAGTGTTGGGTTAACTTGATTATTCACTTTTTTTTGGCGGTAGGAAAGAGAAAGAAAAAAAGGGAAATAATTTTTAATTTTCAATTTTCAGCTTTTTATTTTTATTTTTTATTTATCAAACCGAACAAGAAACCTTAAAACACATTGTTTTTTTTTTTCCTCTTACATAATGGTTTTAATTCACTTCTTGTTTGGTATCCTCCAAAGAGAGAATGTCAACTATTGCTTGAGATTGAGCTTAAAAAACATGTAAGTCCCATAGCTAATACACAAGATTTATTTTAAGACACAGAAGGATGGTCAAAATTTAAAATCTTATTCAACAACAAAAATATTGAAGCAACCACTAGTTTCCATTATTTTGGTTTTGGTGTACAACAACTTAAAACTTTCATACCAAAATCTGAATGAATACACAATAGCAAAGACATAATCAGTTCCAAACCCCTTTTCACTACAACAGCCCACTACTCATTTGCTTCCATGAATAAGTCTCCAATATATAAAGCTACAAACACCTAGTGTCGTGAAAAGCCGGAAGGCGAAACCAGCTTTATTACAGCTATAAAGTGATCTTTGGCACTGACAAAATAATTTAAATCACAGGAAATGAGAGAGAATCACAATTGTACAATATCACGGGCAGATTGCACCATTGATGTCCCGACGATTTAATGCAGCAGCTGTAAAATTCTAGTCGAGCTTCACATTAGAATAGAGAAGGGTGTCCCTTGTGAGTGGCATGTTGAGGAGGAAGTAAATCTGCATCCAATTAAAGATGCCATGAGATTGCAGCAAAATAAATGTATGGGGCGAATCAGAGAAGTACATGATAAGATGTTATGGAAGAAAGCTAAATCCAACAATATCATCATCACGGTCTAATTTCTAGGGGAGATCGTATACTACAACAACTATGCCTTAGTCCCAAACAAGTTGTGGTCGATGATATGAAGCATTGAAATGCGTTGGCGTTTGGTTAGTAAAAACTTACTCCCAATAGAGTGGCAATAAGAAGCAAGATTCCTGTAACCCATGCAACAGTTCGTCTAACCAATATAATTTCTTCAATAGCTGTTGTATTTGGTAAAGCTTTTGTTTCCTCCAGCCAGCGGGCAGTTGGCGGAGAAGTGAAAATGACATTGAATAATGGCTCTGCTACTGATGGTGTACCAGTACAGACAATGACTCCAACAATTTGACCTGCACGAGTAATACAGAGTTTCCTTTAAAGCAGAACTCAATGTTATCTAATAACAAGAATCAGAAAGGGAGAACTAAAGGAAAACATTCTTCTCCTAATTACTGCATATATTTTTTCCATAAAAGAAGCGCAAGTTTTTTTCTTGAAAAGCAACTTCCGGTGTTAAGAGTATCTTTTGCCAGTGGTTAAAATTAACTCTTGTAATCATAAATCAAATACAGAGATCAGAGATCGGTGAAGCTGCTAAAACACTATCAACTTTGTCAAAACCAGAGAATAAAGCCAACCTTTATAGGCTTCAGTTAAGGAATCAAACATCTTTGACATTACGATACTAAACAATTTGGTTCCTTTTGCAACACCTTCTGCTCCATACTGCTCTTTGAGAGCCTACAAAAAGATCAAAAAGATCAATTGAGCTGGTATAACCAGTATAATAGCTTTCATGTTTGTCTCTTATGTATTTAAAACTGAGGTGAAACAATTCAGAGTACGACCAGTGTGGAAATTAGAAGAAATATAACTTCCTTTTTCCAGACAAATGATAGATAATAAGAGACATTATGATCATCTGCAGCTGGTGTCATCTTTCCTTTTGGATGATAGGCTCATCTGCCACTAGTAATGTGTAACTATTGATGGTTTCTCTGAATCAAAACTGAAGTTCTAACTTTTGAGAGGCATAGGCCAAAAGATCCAGTGATGCAGGTAATTGGAAATGAAGGTTATCATCAATAGTTAAGGAACAATCAGTATGTCAGACACTTTGTTAATATAATATCCAGACAGTCCAGAACAGCGAGAGATCCAGAAATGAAGGAATAATAAGAGACAAAAGGGACGAAACTATACTAGGACGGTACCTCCCAAAAATGGAAAAGGGAAAAGGAGAAGGATCAGATTAAAAGAGATGATTTCTTTTGAGAGGTCAGTTTAAAAGAAATGATCTTAAATTCAATGTTTAAGATAAAAGAGACGTATCATGTACTTGTGCTAAAGCTTAATTTGGAAAGGGAAAAAGAAAGAAAATGAGACTAGGTCTCGAAGAATTTGTAACCTTAAGTCCATCAAATTTTCCAGAAATTAGCTCAGAAGGACGGCGCACAGCTCCTGACAAATCTTGGTGCATCTCGATTGCTCTTTGAATCTTACGGGTGAGTGAAACAAGACTTGTTACAAACTCCCGATCTGCTTCCTGTGCGACAAATGAAATGGACCATCACTAAATTTAGGCTGAACATGAAAGTAGACCAGAAAAGAATGAATTCACGATACATGCTGTCAAACCTCAAAATTACCTTTGACAATTGAAATTTCAAATTTGCATCATCCTCCAAGGGAATTGTCAGCTCTCCGCTCACATATGAACCACTCAACCATGACGCCTACATACAGAAATCAAACCTCTCGTGAGTAGAATGACCTTGAAGTTATTCAATGTGAGAGACAATCATGCAAGTGCTAACAAACACTAACAAAGTCAGTTAGTTCTTTGTCTGAATATTCAGCATCTGTTGTTGGTTCATCCAATGAAAAAAGAGATATTTCATCTGCATCTGCAAAAAACGTAATATTAAATTTAAATATACCAATCTAATTCTCTTTTAACAAGTAATTTAAATATCAATTTAATAAAACCTAGTCAGAAATTTATAACATGTATAAAGACAACTACCTGGAAGTTGAATGTTAGCTTTATTTTCGTTTACTACATTGCTTCTGAGGGCCTCAATAGAAACCCCTGTTACAACACAGGACATAAATAAGCACAATTCCATATAATCACCAGATCAGAAGCAGAAAGGCCAAGCAAGCACAGTAGAATATTCCACGGGGGTGGG